>JABCKL010016737.1:0-21669 GCA_018851305.1 Calocybe cyanea
AAAGTTTATTTGTCCGCAATAACCGTCGTCAGTTTCTTCCTCAACTTTCTCCTTCGTCCCACAGAGCCAAGCATAGAGAAGCGGCTACACCGACTGTCACTGCATATGGCCCTGCTTAACTGCACAATTGTTAATTATTTCAGCCACTCATTTATGTATAAGCCCCAGGTGCATCTCTTAAATATCCTGGCCCTTTTTATTCCGTCTGTGATCTCGTGTCCCCTTCTCCACCTCAATGGACGTCGCGTCCCCACCACGTTATGAGAGATTCTCCTCCGTTAGACCTGGTCCGGTACCACAGTCTCCCGAGCAGCTTCCTCCTTATACCCGGCGCAATACTCTTGCCCATCCTGTCGTTCGACGTGACCCCACTGAGCACACCTTTCTCTTGACTGAGAAGAATAGGCCATGGGTTACCCTTAAATTATACAGCAGCGCTAAATCATCCAAATCATTGCCGACTTTCTTTGAGAAGGAGAATATCACTGGCACCCTCGAGATCAATGCTGACAGGGGTGATTCTATCCAGTCCATAGCGGCTATCGTGAGATTATACGATTTCGGTATCAAATGGATTGCAGCCTCTTACTGGTTCAACTCAACAGGTGACTGGCAGAATCATCACTGGCGCAAAACCTGGCGACTCCTTTACATTCCTTAGCCAATCCCTTCCGATATGGTCTAAATCCCCCGATACCCCTAGAGTGCCCTCTCCCTCTGAAGGCGCGTCCAAGAACAAGCTACTTGGCCATTGTGAATGGCCGTTGTCTATCTCACTTCCGCGGACAGTCACAACGCCAGATGGCATGGGGTCCGTGAAAAGCTTCCATTTACCCGAGACCTTCCTAGAACGCCATACTTCTGCGAGCATTCAGTATGACTTCACTATCCGAATAACTCGCGGAATGTTAAGGGCGGACAGCCAGTGAGTCTACTCACAGTTAAATGATGTCAGAATCTAACGCTACATGAAAGAATCAAGACGGCATTCGGTTACGTTCCGAGTTCTCGACCTGGGTGTCCATCATTACTTCGACAACTCGCCTACCAAAGTCTCACACCCCCTGTTGGACCACACTCCGACCCAGATGGCTGGAAGTCATTGAGGCCAGTCACCGCCCGCGCCCTTATGCATCGTAAACATCAAGTGGAGGTCCGATGTATGGTACGTCTTCTCGCTATACTGGAAGGGCTGCTACTGACTACTTTGCAACTATCAGCTCTCACTCGCCAAACCCGTAAGTTCACAACTTTAGATTCAACAAAGTATTGAGTTTGATTGCACCATCTTAGTTGTCTTATACTCGCGGAAGTACTATTCCAATCTTTCTAACACTCCAAGGAGCCGATGAAGTCACACTTGCTTTGTTTGCAAAACCCTCTGCCATCGTTGCGAAACTGCATCGACAGGTCAGGTTCTCCGATTCAGACAGAGGGTGGCAAGAGACTGTCGAGGAAATGGGATCGGCGTCTTGGTGGCCGTCACCCAGCATGACAAGCAGCTCCACCGTTCATCACATGGAAGGGGAAATCATGCTCGCCAAGGATTTGCGGCCAACGACAAACGTAGGCCACTTTAGCATCTCAGTGAGTGGCGGTCAGATTCTATCGCTGTCCCAGAGGTCTGACATCAAAGCTCAGTATCATATAGCGCTACATCCTTTTAACGTCCCGCACTGTACGGCGGATAGCCACTCACTTTTGTCAGAACCTGTGGAGATTGTCACCATGTACGCCAAAGGACCACGACCACAGATCTACTCTCCACCCGCATACGCTCCGACTACACGACACAACGACTCTTACGTCGCTCAGATGCCTCCAATTCCTGACATGACCATTTCTTGACTTGTATATTGTTGATCGCTTTCGCCGCTCTGGTCATCATGCGAGTCATGATTGACAAACCATCTTTTTGTAGCATTATCATTCACTCACGTAGCATCCCGCATGCTTATCATATCCATGACACACGTCCATATGCATAGGTACAAAATAATAGCCATATCGATGTATGCACACACTCTCTTCGAGGCGTAGAAGGAAACAGCAAGCGATCCGGAACTAGCGAAAAATCCACGCGCTTGTTTTTGGACCTACAAGGTTACAGCAACACTATATAAGCTAAGCGCGAAGACCCTACATCTCAGCTTCGGAAATCATGAATAAAAGAGACTCAAATGTTTCGTCACTCTTTGCTTGATTATTACCCATTGCACCCTTCCCGGCTAAGAGGTCTTGATCGGATACAGGGATACGCCAATTATGCGATCCCGCTCGACGATGTGCAACAAAAATGAAGATTTTATCCTCGAAATTAGATCCGAAGCGTTGCCAGTCGCCATTACCAGTTGACACGAGGACTGGTTCAAAAGTGAACCATAAACCGAAAGCAGACCAAAAGGGTGCTTCTTTCGGAAGACTGCGTAGTTTATACGAGATGATCACAGTGGCACCGCGATCGCTTGAAGTAGGAGTTCCAGAGAAGGGTGGTGATGTGACCAGCAACAGAGTGCGTAGAAGGGGCGCGAGAAGCTCCGGAAAGTAGACCTTTTATATTATATGTAGTACTCAGAGATGCACCCTTGATTAGCGACTTACAAGATCACTGCAAATGACGTGCGTTAGCGTTCTTGAAGATTCGGTCAGAAATTCAGATGCAATGGCTGCCGCATGGACTTCATTACCCCAGGAAAGTGGTCTAGCGTATATCAAGGTCTCAAGCAAGCCCTGAAGAGAAGCTGCCGACGTGTATGCCTTGAGATTACTTTTGAGCAAAGGACAAACCTTGACGCAATTCTTGGGATGAAATTAGAACAAAAATTGTGATCCACAAACCTCTGGAAGATCAGTGGCAATTAAAATGTCGTGTCTATCGACCCGAATGATCTGGGAAATCTCAGCACTCGTCATACCGGTCCCAGAGCCAAGTTCAAGGATCGCCAGTGGATTTCGAGCTGTTTCCGCGTGGATTTTGGTGGTAAAAGGTGGTTCGAATTGCATATTTGGCGGAGGATGGATGTATAAACTAAGGGCGTATGCTGCTTCCCTACGTTTCACGTCAATAGCAAATGCTTATCGTGTTGTGAATTTTGCCCGACCAGATTCTGCCAGCAATTCCATATTTTTTGATAGCTTCACGTTGAGATATGTGTTCAAACACATCGTGTAATTTGTGGCCATAGACGGATGTCAATGGAGAGATATCCAGATTTTGTGGAAAGTTCATACACGCGGGCGCGCTTTGTTAGCACAGGAGATTGGGTGGGTTTATGATTATCATCACGATGTTCCGCTCCGGTTCAAGTAATGCCGGTCTTTTCCACTCCTCACTATTCGTTGCTGCTATTTTCATTGATAGGTCTTTCAACTCCATAGCATTTCGTTGCGTTAGAGTATGGCAGCGCAGTCTAAGCCAATTCCAAAGTTAACGCCATTTGGAGCAGCATTGGCTGGGGCATTAGGGGGTTGCTTTAGTTCGGCGTGAGTAATTCATTGCGATCTTCTTTCATACGATTTTACGTCCATGTCGCAGTATCGTGTACCCATTAGATGTGTGCGTTCATATTCATAATTCGCATCTTTTCTCTGATTTCTTCCAGGGCCAAAACACGAATTCAAGCACTCCCAGCTGATAGAAATGAGAAAGGGGAGAATGACAATCTCTCAATGTTCAACACTTTACTGCGAATCTATAAAGCAGAGGGAATTTCTGGCTTTTACCGAGGCTTCGGTGCGACCATGCTCAACACGTTCTCACAACGTACGCCCCTTGCTTTTTACTTCCTTGAGGCTGGCTCTCAAACCGGTAATCTAGAATATGCTTACTTTTTCTTTTATTCCTTCGTGCGCAACTCCTACATCAGTCGTTTGACGCGGAGGCTCCCTACTGGCTCAAAGCTCCCGCCACTATCTACTGCCGCGGAGTTGCTAATAGGTGCCATTGCCGGTGCTCTTGCCCAAATTTTCACTATCCCAGTGTCTGTAATTGCGACGAGGCAGCAGATCGGGAGAAGAGATAAAAGGGCTCAAGAACCTTATGATGATTCATTTTTGGCCGTAGGTCGTGAGATTGTTGATGAGGAAGGTATTACGGGGCTTTGGCTAGGTCTCAAGCCCGGACTCGTTCTTACCATAAATCCTGCTATCACATATGGCGTCTTCGAGAGGGTCAAAAGCTTTATTTTACTTGCTAAAGCAAAAGCGGGATCCGGAACCTTATTGTCTCCTTTCCTTTCATTCGTTATCGGGGCCCTCAGTAAAACTTTGGCCACCATAGTGGGTATTCCTTCTGAATTCAAATGCTATGTACAAGCTCATGATGCAATGAAAAGGTGACTTATCCTTATATCATGGCTAAAGTACGTATCCAAGCGGGTAGCACAGATGCTGAGGACGGTACCGAAGCTTTACCACATGTTCATCGCCATCGAAATAACAAGCCTCACGCTGGTGCACTACAAATACTCCGTCGAGTGTTAAAGAAGGAAGGACTTACGGGCTGGTACCAGGTTAGCAGACCTCATGCTCAAGAGGTATTTGACTCATCGTTGCCTGTAGGGAATGCAAGCACAGATCATAAAGGCCGTCCTTTCACAAGCCCTGCTATTTGTGTCAAAAGAACAGTTTGAGCGATGGGCACTTGCAATCATGATAATGAGTACACAGCTCTCGACTTCGCGCTAGCAATGGATTCATTCAATCCTGTATTCGATAGAGTCTAGTAAAGTATAGTAATCCATTGAGATTGACTGTAATTTAGTATCATCTTACATTGTTTGAGGCACGTGGCTGACACATATACTGTTTACGAAGGTCGTTCCAAACCGCGACAAGTCTCGGTCTTATGCACGCGCAATTGTAACTGACAACATCAAGAATGGCTAGTACGCCGACAACACCACGGGCTAAGACTTCGATTAGCCAGACTACCCCAGTTACCAGTCGCCTGTCGGTTTCTCAAACAATTCAGTCGTCACCGCATTACACGACGACAAGAAGGCATTCACTTTATGGCGTCGAGGACCGCGTCATCATCGATCCTGGATCTCGTATATGGAAAATTGGTTTTAGTGGCGAAGGTCGTCCCCGAGACGTTTTCCTTACCCGCCCTCAAACTGGTGCATCGCTTTGGGACCTTCGAAGATCAGACAATCTGGCGGAAAGGGCAGAAGAAGTGAAGTTGTTAGAAATTAACCTTCATAAATGCCTCAGATCAGTATTTCACGAGTACGTTGTCTAGATAGACAAGATTGAAAACATCTGATGCGCTTTTGAAGTTCACTTCTTACGGACCCTAAAGCGCGCAAGGTTATTCTGGTAGAACATCCCTTGTTGCCTCTATACATCAAAGATATCATTGCCCGCATACTCTTTGAAAATAGCGTGAGTGATAACATTTGCGAAATTTATTGAGATTTAATCGAGCTCAGGTACCCTCTATATCTTTTGCGTCGAGCCATCTATTATCTCTATTTGCTGTCGGTCGAATCACAGGACTTGTTCTTGATTGCGGCCATCTAGAATCTGTCGCGCTGCCGGTACATGATCAACTATCACCTTGAGTCAAAGTTCACTCACTAGGACAGATATTTGCTGCTCGACCTCTGCACTCGCATCTCAGAACCACACCTTTGGCAGGTGAACGGCTAACATCTCATCTGCGAGCCCTGCTCCTTATGTTTGGCACATATCTCCCTCCCCCAGCTTCGTTGAGCGCTGCTATCAACGTCCCTGCCGCGAATAGGGCAACCCGGGTACCCGAAGAAGTGCTCTCTGACTTAGTCGTCGAGGATATCAAGACACGATGTTGTTTCGTTGGCGATCCCCTTGAATTGCAGAGCGAGACTCATGAAACTGCTCCGCTAGCAGATGACAGTTCGGAAGCTGAGCCACCGCCGAGTGAGGCCTCTCGCTCTGAGTCTTCTTTTTCGCATACAGGACAAGAAAGTAATGTTTCCTCCCAACAAGAGTCATCTGAGTTTTCTGTGGTGTCAAACCCCCGTATTCCTTCTTTGAATGCGCCACGCGAGGAATCCCATCTACAAGCGATTGCGAGAATGTACATCCGCCATTCTACGGCTACCGAACTCCGGATGCCAGTCATACCTCCACCTTCACAACAAACTGGTACTGGACGTGGCATTCTGATAATACCAGGGTGGATTCGGGAGCGAGCGGCTGACATGCTTTTTGAAGGCGGCGACGTGGACGAAAGCAGTGTTGCAGAAGTAGTTTTAGATGCGCTTCTAAAGGTAGGTAGTCTAGAGCTTCTGTAAGAGAACAGTTTTAACGTGTCATCACAGGCTCCCCTTGATTTGAGGAAGATATTTGCATCTTCGGTTCTAGTGAGCGGTGGGACCGCGATGTTACCTGGATTTATTCCTCGTCTGCATGCAGAAATCTTGCGCACCCTTTCATTACCTTCACCCCAACCACCGCCTCAGCCATCTACCCCTGGGAAGAGATCTTTTCGGCTGCCGTACGATCGATACGCCCCTCTTCGCTCACTTGTTCCATACATTGCAATTCTGAATAATCCATCTCCCCCTGTACCGATGTCTGATAGAGCTCGCGCAAACGCTGGGAAAACGCCGGCTTTTTCTCCAGCAACACTGGCATGGATAGGGGGGTCTTTAGCTGGGTAGGTTGTTCCACATCCAGAAAACAGGCGTTGGTTTGACGTCTTCGTATTAAGGGCTCTTAAGACTGGTGGTGTCGAAGTGCCGCGTGAAAAATGGGATGAAGCTAACGCCGAACATGACCCTGACCAAAGCATGGATGTCTCTGCGGACATTCAGAGCGGTGTTCCTCAGAGCGTTCTTCCAGATTGGACCCGGACACCTTTACCTAGTGGGGCACCTGCTGCTAACCCCCCTCGAACACAGCCCGAGATCACAGCTTAATCAAGCCCTCATAGTCAATTCTTAAAATGATGTTTATATTGTATGATTGGCGTATGACTAAGTAGACAGTCTGCTTATAATTCAACAATGTAGCTGAAATGATTGTGAAAGTGTGATATGTAATTTGATACAATCGAACGAAGAAACAATAATAATAATGGCTTGAGCACAGGTCACAGTGCATGACAAATGGAGAGGTCTAGTATGCAATGAGAGGACGGGATCGTGGAGGAAGTCAAGGAGTGTTGTCAGTGATGATAAGAACCAGCTTGTTTCCTTCTACACAAGCAGCTACGTTCTCCCAGTCGCCTTGCGAAGTGATGATATAGGGTGTGTTGCTTGTAGATGTGGGGGCTCCGCTAGCAATTGGTTTACTGTCGACAAGGTTGTTAAATAATGACTGCATGTACGTTATCTTGAACGAGTCAGAAAGAGGAACGCCTTCTTGCCCAACGAATTTACTGAACAGGCGTTGGCGAAGATCCTTGTACGAGATTTCATCGGGGACACGGAGAACAACAAAAGAATCTTTAAATTTGGCTTTGATGGTGAACGTGTCCGGGATTGCAGTCATGGTGGTTGAAACAGAAAATGTCGCAGATTTGGCTGGGGATGTCGGCACACGCGAAGAGGGCGAAAACTGCACGTCGCTGGGGTAGTCGGATCGTAAAGGAGTGGATGGACAGCTCGATGTAATTGACGAGTCAACAATGATGTCTGGAACCTCAACATGAGGAACATCGAAGGACGGGATGGGGAAAGAATCTAAAGGGTAGTTTTCAGCTACCAGCCTTCTAGTCATAGAACGAGAGCTTACCGGCTAAGAATGTATCGAGTATGTCACTCTCCGTATCAGACCAATTGTCGTCATATTCCGATACAGAGATAGGAGCTGAGACGATACGGGACCGTGGTGTGAAACTACCGCTCAAGGGAGATAGCTGACGGCTTTCCCGGAAGCGGGGAAGCACCCCATCGGCGGACACATCTGTCCTATAAGTTGCAATACTGTTCATGGAGGCTCTATGAGAAGAGCTCCGAGGCGAAGCCGACGGCAAGGCGATATTCATGCCCTCGAGCATATAGTAAGCAGACTCAACGCTTTGCCAAGATTCACGAACGGAGTGGTCAGCTATGGTTAGAAAAATTAGTTGACGAAGTAAAATAAGATGAAAATGCGTACGATGTGAAGGTAGTCCATCGGAAGCCAAAGGAACGTCTGTGGGGGAAGGTGGGGCGAGGAATATCTTTCCGTGGCGATCTGGGTTTGTGTCTCCGACGGAACCTTTTCGCTGCGGCCTGCTGACGGGTGGGCGAACAAGAGAAGTATCAGTCTTAAGACATACTTCACGATCTTCGGGAAGGATCGCAAGAGTAGCAGCGGGTCGTTCCTGGATATAATTGGGCTGCCACTGAACTGGATCATGGTCGAAGGTAATCGTGGGCAGGTCGTCAGCAACAGTCGGTACGGACACGCTGGTTAAAACGGGACTGTCTAAGCTGCTGTCAGATGGCGTTGAAGGCGAGAACGTTGAAGATCCTGTGGAAGGCGCACGCCTACGACCGTAAGGTAAAGGAGAGCCGTCACTCGAGCTAGTACTCGCTTTACGATCCCTCGGTGCTGCACGAGATGGACTGACTCGAGCGGAACGGTGCATCGAAGAACGTACACTAGCTGAAGACTCCGCATAACTGCTCACGTCATTGGAGCTTGAAGATGAGAAGTACATCGAAAAGATGCTGCTCGTAACGGAGTTCCTGAATTTTGAGTTTTCCAACCGTTGCCTACGCTGCTTCTCAGCAAGATCATGGTCGCTACGCCAGAAAGCAAAAAAATCGGTGACGATATGACTTTCTCTCAACTCAGAAATAAGAGCTGGCACATCGTCCTCCCAAAGCGCTCGGATGAAAGCTGTGAGCTCCGCTGATCTCTTGTCAATGGTGGCCTGACTAGCACGAAAGACAGTGCCTTTCCTGGTCAGCACAGGAATATAGTCGTGAATATTACGGCCAACGGAGTTGGGGTCTGGTCCCGGTGGGAGTGATTCCCAAGAAGAGGCCGCGTCTTGCTTGTAGAAACCGTTCCGTCTGACGCCCTTGCCGCGTTTAAGACGTAGACGCTTTGCGCGGGCCATACGGCGATATTCTTCTTCAATCGTCTCCTGAAACACAAGACAATCTTCCCATCGTCGCCAAATATCGTACTCGGCCAGAGTACTAACGGAAGAAATAGAAGACCGATCGTTGGCAGAACAGATCTGCATTCCATAGTAATGACTGCCACCTAGATGCATGGTTAAAACATCAAAAAGGCTTGTGTTTCCTATTTACCTGTCTTCATGGGCTGTAACATTTGAACAGAGAATTTGGAGGGGGCAGAGCGATAGACAGCGCGCTTGAACACCTGAAAGAATGTGATCTGTGAGACAACAGTGAAACCGGAAATGATTCAAGCGTACATCGGCTCTCATTGGGCCTTCTAAATCACCTTCATTCTATTACAAGTCCAGCTCAGTTATATAGGATGAAAAGGTGGCTAGACGGCTTACCTGTGGAATCGACTCAAGTGAACTTAACATTAGCTATGTCGTCGAGTCGATAGAAGACTCTCAAAGAAACGTGCAAAGTCTGTGATGTTAGTGGGGGGAAGTAAGAATGACTGTTAAGACTGAGCGAGACATTTTAACAGGAGCTTTCTTATTGTCTTTGCCAGTGGCAGAGCCGTTATTGTTTTGAGAGAGCTTGGTACGGAATCCGATCCGATCATAAATTACCGTGTTAGGTAATCTGGGCCAGTTCATGGCACTGCTGAGCACTGCTGCCGCCATAATCTTATTGTCTTTGCACCTCCGCTGCGAGGCGCAGACTGTCATTTTGATCTGATGAAGGACCTTCTGGTAGAAACTACTCCATTGTACGCTGAAAGCAGTCTGATCCCATCACCGTGCTCTCCGAGCAAAGTTCCAATCCAAGCCGAACCTCCACAAGTGGCTCGCGCGGCGTAACTTTAGCACATTCACTCTGGCGTATGAGAGTAGCGCGAGGCGAAACAGGTCCATTGCCAGCGATAGACTGTATGCCCCACCAAAGGCGGAACTTTTGCACACACGCTATCTGCCCAAGTGTCCTGTGACCGTGCGTGGCGAGTCTCGTACCCACTCTATCTCTGGAGTGGCTCATGCTAAAGATAAACGTGTCTCTGGATTGCGGGAAAGGGGACCCGACACTGCACCACCAAAATAAAAATACGACACTATCCTCTGGGAAGACTTTGCATGTAAACCCAGGTAGTGATTTATAGCGACCCCCACGAGATGCTGGGTTCTTCTCTACAACTGACCCCCGCTTTTTAATGACTGTCGGCCACAAAGGATCGCCTTCTCTCAAAGAAAACGGCTCTTTTCTAGAACGCGACAAGATTGACCTTAAATATGATGACGTCGAGATAGCTGACAACCTAGAGTCCGACCTGGACGATATCGGTGTATTGAGAGACGAACGTGATATCGTCACACACGTAATCAGCGTCGCGGATGACCCATCTCTGAATCCATGGACGCTTCGCGCTTTCATCATCGGTTTTGGTCTGTCAGCTTTTGGTGGTGTTCTCGGCAAGTATATCTTCCGTGTTGCTAGGGCCGCTAATTCAACGAATATTAGCTGAAATTTATTACTTCAAGCCTGTATGTCAAGCGGTCGTTTACATGATATTTTTCGATACAATGTTCGAGCAGCAAACAGTTCTGGTATCTACAATGTTCCTCGCGGTCATCTCCTACATAATAGGGATATCATTTGCCAAGGTCGTTCCCAGTCGTGGCATATTTCGCTATTTGAACCGAGTATATCATAGCCTCTTTCTTTTTTTTCAATTCATTGACTCGTCATCGTAGCAGCAACCTTTCAACAAGAAAGAAAATGCTTTCGTCGTGATTATGGCAAGCGCAGCTGCTAACTCGGCACTTGGCACTGAAGTGTTAGCCGTGCAGAGACTGTTCTATAACATTACTCCAAACACGGGAGCAAGCATCTTGTGAGTTAGTTTAATAATACTTTGTGCGCGCGCGATCCCACTGTTTTCATGTGCTAGCCTACTCTTCTCCAGTCAGCTGTTAGGTATGCTGCGTATCATAATGTTTCCGACGTTTACCAATTTTAGAACGCAGGCTACGGCATTGGAGGCCTCTTTAGATGTGAGTGTATCTTTCCAAAGGAATTGTCTAGTCGTATTCACGAAATACATATGCTAGCGGTTCTCCTATATCCCTCCAAGATGTTTTATCCTACAGTTTTACCATTAGTCTCTATGTTCGATGCGTTATATAAAGATACGGGTGGGGCCGCAAAGAAACTCCGAATGTTTTGGATTGTGTTCTGCATGTGAGTGAGCTCAGTCTAATTATACAACATGGTATTAGACCATTCTCAAAGCATCTTCGTATGGGAGCTGTTTCCGGAGTGGGTATTCCCGTTGCTCACGGGGTTTTCCGTCTTTTGCTTGGCCAATCCTCGCTCTTCCGACTTTACTCGAATATTTGGAGGCTCTAATGGTAACGAAGGTCTTGGTTTCTTATCTATCTGTTTCGATTGGCAGTATGTTTCTGGTGGTAAATAGGTTTCCCCTGATTTTGATGTTTGCTAATGTTTCGAAGGCTACAATCCAATGGCAATTCCTCTCAAAGCTCAATTCTCGAATTTAATCGGCTATTTTCTTTGTATGTGAGTAATGTATGCTTGATCCTTGCGAGCTTTCTCGAAGCTTTTCCAACTAGGGTGGTCTTCGTCGCTGTATATTACTGTAACATATGGCAGTCTAAGAACTTTCCCTTTGTAAGAGAATGACTTTTAAACGTCCCTCATACTACCCCAATCTTATCTTGCTTCTAGCTCTCACAAGAACTGTTTTACGAGAATGGAACGGTATATGATCAGCTCCGTATATTGGATGATAAGCTAGAAGTTGACCAAACTTTACTGGAGCAAGAAGGTTTAGTAAGTTATCGCCACTCTCGCGCTGAGCGACGGTCTCATGCCATGTTAGCCTTTCTACGCTGGCTCTTGGGTCGTCCAGCTCCTCTCGACTAATCTTGGGATGGCGGCTACGTTCACTCATCTCCTGCTTTGGAACCGGCATGACTTGCGTAATGCTTGGACGTGGATGAAGCCATCAGAACTTCGGCGCATGAAGGACAACTTTGACTGGAAATTCTGGGAGGATGAAGGTTTGAGAGAAAAACCTAATGAAGACATCGATCCTCACTATCAGGAAATGCTCAAGGTATACCTCTTTGGCTTAGCCTGGGCTCCTGGCTAACTACTTAACAGTACGCCGACGCTCCTAATAGTTGGTACCTGGTCACATTAGCTATATCCGTGGTTATAGCATTGGTCATCATATATAAGACTGACTCTACACTACCCTGGTATAATTATTATAATGTACCTTCCATATACTTTCTTACTGATAGGTTCTACCTTTCACAGGTGGGGGTTTCTGATCGCCATCCTTCTAGCGACAATATCAATCCTTTTTTTTGGAACGTTGTATGCTATCACGGGATTACAGTTTATCATCCAACCGTTTGTTCAAGTATGTCTACCACGGGAGTCGATAGATCATACTGATCTTTTAATAGATGATTGGAGGCTTTATACACCCTGGAAAACCAATGGCCAACATGTACTTCGTCCTTTTCAGCTATAGCGAGTATAAGATTGTGTCGAGTCGCTACCACCTGACATGACACTCGTTAGACTCTGTGAATCAAGCCCAGTTGTTGATGCGGGACCTGAAAATAGCACAGTGTACGCGCAAGATTGTTTGCGTATTTGATAATCTCTCATTTTCAACAGACACGAAACTTCCGCCTAGAGCGGCGTTCACCGCTCAGATTTTTGGAACGCTGTTTGGATCGATTTTGAACTATGGTATTTTTTGGGTTTGCCGTGATTTGCACAGAACGAGCTTACCCGTGTCTATAGTTCTTATGAACTCCATCATTGACAACCAACGCGAGATCTTGCTGTCCGTGGAAGGGACAAATATCTGGTCTGGTCAGCAACCACAGCAGTATAATTCCCAAGCAGTTGCATGGGGCGGATTAAGGTGAGATCAACGATGTCATTACAGCTACATTGGCTCAGCCGACGTGTCTCAAGCCACGAGCTTTTTGCTGTTGGAAAGCGTTATCAGTTTGTTGCATGGGCCTACGTCATCGGCCTGTTTGTTCCAGTCCCGTTTTGGCTCGCCTACCGTTACTTCCCCAGATTGAGGACCGATTATTTGTACACACCGGTTATCTGGTCAGTTCTGACAGTTTTGGTAATGAAAATCAAACGACTAACGCCCGAAAAAAATAGCTATTATATCGGGTGGCTCTGTGTCGGTATAAACTCATCTATATTAACATATTTCTTCGTCGCATGGTTATCGCAGTGGTGGTTGAGGACAAGATACCCCAAGTGGTTTGCAAAGTATAACTATATCGTTGCTGCTGCACTAGATGGTGGCACGCAGGTACGCAGCCCCAATCCAAATTTGTGCGGAGTGCTATTCCAGCTGAAAAACGGCACAGGTCATGGTCTTTTTGCTTTCTTTCGCAGTGCAAGGTGCTTCAGGAGATTCGCATTTATTCCCTCAATGGTGCGTTTTTTTTGCTGAAATGAGGTGCACTTGGATTTTAAAGTATCAAAGGTGGGGCGCCAATCAGAATGGTGAGTTTGAGGTCGACTGAAATTACTTGATTGTGTAACGTTCTGAAATCTAGGAAATTACGATCGATGTGCTTTCATCAGCACTTGACTTTTGAGGACTCATCTGTCTGTACTTTTCCGCGGTCGGGCATCATAATTATGTATATAGCCCTTCGTTGCATCGCCAATCTTGATCTGAGTGAATTCTGATCCCGATCGGACTCATTGGAGTGACAATGTTGCACGAACACGTGACCTGGAGTAGGGCAACCTTTCCTTCCGTCACTGCGCACCTTTACATCAACACTCTTAAGTTTATCTCCCGCCTATAGCACATATCATCATTTCATTATTCTACTATGGTGCGAATAACTACTCAAGCAAACCAGTCACCGGTATGTCTCCTGCTGCACAACATTCTCTACTGTCATCAATGATAAATGGATTTAGATATCCCCATACTTATCTGACGACAGTCATTGGGAAGACATCGAAGATATAGAAAATCAGCCTAGACCTTCTACGCCTCCAGGCTCAGTGCGTATGGGCATAACATCACCTCGCAAACGCAGAATTGCATATAGACCTGCCTACGTTGCGTCGCCCTCTCGGAAAATCCCACCCATTCCGCCTTCACCTAGGAAACTCAAATCTCGTCACACCATAATTGAGCGGGAAGAAATCCTTGACGGAGCGGTTCAAGGAGCTTCTTTCACTTTCCGCTATTTTCTTGATATTTTCATCATCGCAATCCGATTGCTGCGCTGGCCGCTTGCCCTCTTACTATTTTGCTGGTTACTCGCCTTTACAACCAGCCATATCACGCACACCCTTCGCGCCGCATTGCAACCATTATGCTTCCTGCCCGGCTTGTCGGGGTCCAGGATGTGTGAAATGCCCAGACAAGTTTCGGATGCCACAGAGTCCAAAAAAACCCGCTGGGCGGATTACCCGAAAATGATTGACGTTCAAAGCGCGACCTTTGAGCACCTTCTTGACGAGTCGGTCAGCGGGTCAGGTCTTTCTGTCGAGATAAAAAAGGCTGAAATGGCAACTGCGGACCTTGTTACTCTGGTTCGCGTCAGTGATCTTAAATCTCGCGACGTGTTGAGCGAGCTGCTAGCCGAATTTGTGGGGGATGCGAAGAGGGCTGGGCGTGATTTGCAAAGGCTTAGTTCCAAGGTTGGAGGTGCAGTTGATAAGTAAGGCCGATAACCCAGAGTTATTTCTATTACTCCGTCAGGGGCACTGATGACATTCATATTTAGCGTCATGGCGGTCAATGATTATGCACTTCATCAGATTGAAGCAACCCGTGCGGAGCGTCCAGGGATCTTGGTTAGGTATGGTCTCGTGCCGTGGGGCAAAAGCCAAGATACGAATGAAGTCATCGTCCACACGTTTGAAGAGGCCATGGCTGTTGCATCCGCTTCGTTGCATCGCCTCATCTTGGAAGCCGAAATAGTTCTCGCTGATCTCGAGAAACTCGAGGAGCGCCTGTCATCAATACACGAGGTTGTAGCACGCGAAGACTTAACACTGTCGGCTGCCAGAGCCGAATTGCTCGCAGACTTGTGGACTATCCTAGGTGGCAACCGAGGAAGACTAAGAAACTTTGATGAGAATCTTCGGTTGCTGAAGAACCTTGATTTGTATCGGAAGAAAGCTTTTGCGCACGTTTCTGTGGCTTTGCAGGTGCTGAAAGCGATGAGCAGTGATATGGAGGATATTCGGGAACGTGTTTCGGCGCCGGAATTGGCGGGGTCGAAGATTCCGGTGGAAGTTCATATGAAAAGTATCTCGGCGGGTTTACAAAGGCTGCGTGATGGAAGGGTGCGGGCTCGGAGGTTGGAAGAAGATGTAATAAGACGCGTTCTCGGGATCCCAAGTGATAGCGATGAGGAGTGATCTACTGATCCTGAGGATGCATTTCACCCGCTCAGAAACTGGTAACATAACATAACATCTCTATTCATCGTCTATTCGAGGAAGAAGCATACGACATGGACACCTGCATGATTACATCTGTGTAGATCCTACAGCACAAGTGTAAACCCTATAACACATGTACAACAATCTGTTCTTTGCGGGCTGTGTTTGACGCTGTCTAATGACATGTGAAATGTGTCCCCTAATGCATATGAAGAACTACTTTGGTAGCGTGGGGCGAAGCAGCTCGTCAAGGAGCTCCGCGACCTTCCGACGTGCCTCGTTTTTTTCTTCTTGAACGATTTTGAGCTCCGCGTCGCGGCGATGGGCTAATTGTGCTTCGTCCGATAAGAGGAGTAAAAGTTTGGTTGAGTGCGTGATGGCTAACAAAGAGTTGGCAGCTCGAACCTGGTGTTTGTGGGGGAGGGGGAGGGGGAGGGGGGAGTTATTGTATTGTTGAGTTTGAAACGCAGCACAGCATTACCATGGACTCTGCACGAGACTGGGCTTGAAAGGACTCTTGTGCGATACGAAATTTGTCCTTGTCCCCAATCTAGAATTATGTTGAAAGACACGTTTTCTTTCTTAGATGCGTGATGTTTTAAGAGTAATAACAAAGGAGACTAACGGAGGCCAAGCTGACGAGATCAACCATACCATCTACGAGGGTTTCTATTTCCATATCGACGCGTTTGTTCCATTCTTCCTCGATCGAATCGAGATACTCTGTTGAACTTTGTTCTAAGGATGATTGTGCAGGGTTTGTCCGTGATAGTTTGGCAGTCGGGAGTGCGGAAGGACGGGAGACGTCTGTTTGTGGGATGTCGGACATATTGGTCCGTGGGAGAGGAGGCGGGTGGTCTGTGTTTGGCTCCGCATTTTCGGTAAATTACTGGCACTGTAGCTGTCTCAATAGCAGCAGCAGCAGTTGCTATATGAGTGATTGATGAGGATTTATGATGCAACATATGTTTTATGTATGGGTGAGACGACATATCAAATGATAGCGGGTGACGTTCTGGAGATGGCCATTGTATCCTTGAAGATGCTAAAAAGAGGAAAATCGTATTAACGACTATCTTGGCCAACCCTGTGGATCAATTTATCCGAATAATGCGGGGCTGGGTGGGCGAGCGCGTTACGGGCGCATCTTGATATCATCCATATGGTCGGGTCTATCTTATCTAGGATTGCGATCTAAGCCAGGCACTTTTCCCACGGATTTACAATAACGATCTCAAATATTCAGACTCCGACGTTGTAAGCGAGATCCCGCTCAAAGCGTGCTGGCCTGTCAGGGAACGAGTCTGTTGCCATTTTCTCCGTCAACACAAATTTCCTCAGCTCTGCCATCTCTTTTGACCACCGTCAACAACGACATGTAAGTTTATACTTTATTATACCCTGATGTTCCTGAAATGAGCTCATGTGTTCTCTCCCTCTTCCACAAGATCCGCCGTCATCGGGAGATACACAAGATTCAAAAGCATCTCCTGATCAAAATCTCACTTCCACCTGGGGACAATGGCGAGCAC
The DNA here is from genome assembly GCA_018851305.1 of Calocybe cyanea. NCBI lineage: Eukaryota > Fungi > Basidiomycota > Agaricomycetes > Agaricales > Lyophyllaceae > Calocybe > Calocybe cyanea. The sequence continues at coordinate 17,063 of JABCKL010016737.1, forward strand.
TCAACACTCCCGCTACTCCTTGTCCATCCCTCAGTCATCTCGCGACGAAGCTGTTCGTCTTCCTTCAATAAAAGATTTAAATTTCCACTATGCACGCCGTCATAGCTCTCAGAGCATCCAACCTCACTCTCAAAATCCTTCTCTCACCCCGGCAGATTCACCAGTTCACCCTCAAGAAAACCCCGTAAGGTGGACACGTCCAAATATTCAGACACAGTCTTCCCCACCTCCTCCGACAAGCCATATTCAACACCAACAACACCAACAACATCCCCACCAACAACAACATACTCCTCCTTTGTCAGCTGGTCATGAACTTCACCACAAGAACGATTACTCTTCAAAACAAGATGGCGCTTTTCTGACTCCTGGAATGCCTCTCTCGGCTCAGTCAACTCCCGTACCCGGTTCAGTTACCATCGGTCCAGGCACTCGCGGCGACGAAGGTCCCCACTCAAAGCGACGAAGAAGCTCTGGAAACATGAATAACGCTCGCGATGCGCCCAGTCCTCATGTGAGCCCTCGTTTTCTTACTTTAAACTTGAAACTCACCTTTAGCTATTTTTATTTTACAAAAGCAGGCTCACTATCCTCACTATGCAAACTATCCTCCGGCGCAGCAAACTCAACAAGCTTACCCCCAGATGCAACCTCCTATGAGCCACCAAAGTCATACAGTTCAACCTCCGATCGAACACGCTCATAATCCGCAGGTTGCAGTCCCTCATCCGGGCTACGCTAGCTACCCGCATCAGCAGCAGCATCAACAGCAGCAGTACATGCCCACTCGTGTACATCCGCATGCTCCTCCACCTCAGCACCAGCCAGCTCCTGCTAATCCTTACCCTTCTCCTGCTCCGCTTCCACCTTCTCAAGCCCCATGGGAGCAACCTCATCAAACGCAGCCACCTCAACATTCGCATCAACCCCCTGCGCAAATTCAACATCAACCTCATACTCAACCTGCTCATGTTTCAGTACCACCACATGCTACGCATCATCACCATCCAGCACATGTGATAACCCAGCATCAACCCCCACCACCTCCCCCACCCCCACCTTCTCAACATCACATCCAGCACCAACAGCAGCATCAGCCTCAACAAAACATTCCTCCACCTCCGCAGGCACATCATACTCAGCAACATGCACAGCCTGAACCACAACAACAGCAACAGCAACAACAGCCGCAGCCGCAACCGGATATCCAGCAGCCTCAGGTGCCTTATGCTACGAGAGCCTCTATCGCCCCCATCGACACGCGTAATCAGTATCCTATGACCGACAGAGATCGATCACTTTCCACCATGTCCCAGGTCTGATCAGTATTATATTATCATTTAACTAATCTCAAGAGTAAACTATAGATCGTGACGCACTGCTGGGAATTGTCCCGATTTGCCAGTAAATACGGTCAGTAGCCTTGAATTCATTATCCAACTCTTGACACTCAAACCTTTTTTTTTACACTCTTATTAGCCGGGATGCGCAATCAGACCCCCGATGCTATTCCCACCCCTGAAGAGCTAGCCGAGATGTCCCAAAGGGCCGTTGAAGTTCTTCGACTATTGGAAGAATATCGCCGCCTTCAACTTCCTGAACCCGAACGCGTCAAGATAGACAGTACGGCGGTGATCACTCCACCTGACGATCACCGACCACCGAAGAGACCATGGGAAGACATGTCACAGGATGAAAATGCCGCCGGTGGTGCAACTACCGAAACCGCTACTTCTTTTGCCGAGGTAAATTCTGTTCAACATTTATCATTTGACTTTACCTCATGTGTCAAATGTGTCTGACTTGGACGTGATTGCTTCTCACAGCAGCAATACCCCACTCCTGTTGACAAAGCGCAGTCCACCGCGGAACAAGACATGGAGATCATTCGAACGAAAAGAGCAACGAGCACAGCTGGTGGACCTGCTTCCGCCGGACAGCCGAAAAGTAAATACAGGAAAAGAAGTGTGAGCGACATGAACTTTTTTTTTATCTTTACTCTGGTTGGATGGGCTAAACCCTGGTTACCATTATTATTTTAGCGTGCGACCCCTCCAGGCAAATGTCACTCTTGTAATATTCGCGAGACCCCGGAATGGAGAAGGGGACCTGACGGCGCCAGAACTTTATGCAATGCGTGCGGGCTACGTGAGTAATTTGCCTATGTCCGTCCGGCGTTGAAAAGAAAAACTAACCGGTCTTTGCCCCTTTTTTTTTTTTCCCCGATGACGACGATAGATTACGCAAAATTGCAACGCAAACGTGATAAGCAGGCAGGACCAAATGGGGAAGCGCCCCGCATTGATTTAGAGACGCTACGCGCATCCGCGCGCGCAGCTGAATTTGGGGAAAAATCTCACACTCGCTCGAAGCGACCTCAGCAACAATCAAATGAGCCTACTTCACCTATTGAAACGAGCAAACCTCCCCCTCCTCCTCAGCACCATCAGGGTTCGTTCCAAGTCGTGCCTATGATGACACCTGATTCCTCCGTTTCGTCAACGTCAGACCCTGGGGGCCGTGTTTCTGGAGGACAACAACAACAACAGCAACCGTCTCACCCAGCAATGCAGCAGCAGCAATTAACGTCTTTGGCTCCGACTGCGCCCCCACCTTGGTCAACATCCGTACAATCATCTGCTCCTGGTGCACGCGGCTACGCACCACCCGATCAACTCCAGCACCAGTCTTTCATGAGAACGACTCATCAAGCTACGAATCATACTTCTCCTCGCTAATGTCTACTATATGATTTCTTTTTTTTTTGCGCTAACAGGCTCTTTCTCTGCTTATCTTAACACCCCCACCGTTGGTACCATTTCTCTCCCCTTGCCACCTCTTCGCCTTCGATCTACTCATGTTGTGGGCATTTTTCATTCGTATTCCGTTTATTTCGTTTATACCCACACATACTCACGCCTAGCATTCCTCATTCATTCAAACGCCTGTATAATGGCACATACAATCTTATCACTGTTCTGATTTTTTCACCTGCTTATGTTGATGCTCTTGTAGTTCTGCTTTGCTCCTTTTTCCTTCCCATATTGTTCAAGTCGATATACTTAATGAAGTTTCTGGCAATGTATGCAAATGTCATGAAACGGAGTGTCTGTTCAAATGATACATATGTCAGAGAAAGGTAGCGATCAAAGAAGCCGTCGTGAATGTTTTCTTTTCTTATTTTTATGACCTTACGTACCGGTGTACCGAAATCAGCGCTAGCCCCAGCGGCGTTAACGTTGCAATGACACCGGGTCGGGTCTCCCTAGTTATCACCACTTTATCCGCTTCCTTGCAAGCGCAATCGGCACGAAAAGAAAAAGAGAAAAAAATGGAGCGTTATCTGAGTTGGATTCGTGGATTCTGAGCTCTAAATGGCTTGCTGCGATCGATTCGCTTTTGAACGATCGATCGATCCTATCGCGATCCGAATCGTTGGAGGGATTCTCTTGTCATGGCTCAAATCATCTCAAGAAGAGGAAATAGGCCTTATGCTTTTACATCTTGTACGCAGAAACAAAAAAAAAAAAAAGACGCTATAGGCGACATTATGGCAATTCAATCATTGTAGCCACGTTTCTGCTGAGCGGCTACATGACCATCCTGGTCCACTTTAATACCTTGCTGCTCCCAGATCACCAGCTGACGGTCTCGAGCCTGCTTGCCTGCCTGCTTCTCGTAATCCGCCACCGAGGTTGGCTTCTCGCCATGAGGTGTGGCACGCAGAGCATGCCGAGTGGCAGGCCAGAAATCAAACGTCGCGGAATGGAACACGACCTGAGAAGCATGAACACAGTCAAAGAAACGTTCTGGGGCCCATAGTTTAAATTCAAGCGAGATTGTAATGAAATACGCACCCTATTATCCCATATGGCGACAGAATTGGGTTCCCACTTGAAGCGAACTTGGTGGTCAGGATTTTCCGCGATCTGACGAAAAAGGAAGGTCAAGATCGCGTCAGATTCGGCTTTGGGCACTCCAACGATACGGCGGGTAAAGCCTTTGGGGAAGGGAGAATAGAGTTTATGTGTTTCAGATGCGGACAAGGAACAATAATGAGTGAGGTAAGCGAGCCTTACCAGGATTGACATAGACACTCTTCCATCCAGTGCCAGGGTGAACGCGCACTACTGGATGGATAGTTTCAATTTCCTGTCGACGAACGTGTAAACCTGCCGCCCTAGCTCCTTCCGCCTGTGCAACGGCACTATGCAGCGCAGTCAATCCCTCCAGGTATTTCTGGAATCCAGGGCTTAGAGACGAGTACAAAGCGTATCTGGAGATGGGAGAGGTACAATCAATTAGGGCCAGCCAGCTGACTGCTTATCTGAAAGAACGATTGTATACCCGGAACTCCAAATAGTGTCTCCACCGACTTCGGGCCCAGTGAGGAGTTTCAGGGAAGTTGCGCCTGGAGGCTGGATCTCGTAAGACACCTATTGAGGATATTAGTCCGGTTGAAAATGTGATTGTTGAAATGAAAATAAAGTACACATACATCGGAGTGCCATAACTCAAGTTGAGAAAATGAAGCAGGGTCTGGGCGACGAGAAGAATCATTGTACACGACTGAATCCGAAGATGAATATGTCGCAATATTATTAATA
>JABCKL010016737.1:21746-75914 GCA_018851305.1 Calocybe cyanea
CGGCGATTTTCATCAGGTTACGCAGAAGAAGTCGGAAAGACTCCCATGCAACGAGTAATGTGACCCATACTGTAGTTGTCGCGCACAGGACGCATCACATAGGTCGAAACTGAGATAGAACGCGATTCCTTTGAGGTCCTGCCATTCCAAGACATTGACCTTTGCCGTTGAAATTTGTTATGAGTTCATGTTGGACCTTTGTGGGGTTTACTGTACAGTCGTTTGAATTTGGTGTGGCTTATGTAACTTTTTTTATCCAATGTTGTTTCTCCTATGAGACAGCACATCGTACACTTCGATTTTGGCCTGCATCTATTCGCCTGCGCTGATATCTCGTATATGCTCGAAAAATGTCGGATTTGAAGGCTCGGATTGGAGAAAGGCGACATTATAGTCCGGGATTCGAGTCGTCTCGGAAGGGACCTCCGCCCAGCTCTCCCAGTGAACCGATGACAGAACCTCTCATATCTCGGATTGCACCCAATTCGAGTAACTTTTCGACTACTCCCATACAACGACCTCGACAATACCCTTCCAATGGCTCATACAAAGACAGGTATTTTTCGGGAGCAGGTAAATCATCTACTGACACATCACTCAACGGGACTCGGGGGAAGCTTTTTGACAGGATAAGTGACGTTTCACCAGTTCGTCCTTCCAATGGTCTGTTCTCTGTAAGCCTTGGTCTTGTCGTCTGCCCTTGTTGCCGATGTTCTTTTGATTATTACTTGTGTAACCACCTTTGAATCCTCCAGAACAAACGAGATTCTACGAAACTTGAATCTAGGCATCCAACAGATGCTATTTCACCCGGAAAAGCATCAGATACGAGGTCATCTGAGGAGATGGTCTCAATGACCTCCCTTCGTACGGACAAACCACCCCTACCTAAAAATCAGTCTGAGCATTCTGCTATGCCTCAAGGGACCTTGCTTCAGGATACACTTCTTCCTCTGGTGATGCAGAATGCTCAGCGTCGTGAAAGTGTTGGACAGGTATTTCGGCCTGAGGAAATGAATGGAAGGCTGCGAGAAGCGTTGACTAAAGAAATCTGTGAAACTTTGGCTAAGAGGATGCGATCTATCCGGCAGCAGATGCAGGAGTTGAACTCGTCGGGAGTAGACGCGCATCACGAAGCTGACCAACTCGGTGCTGCGAGATCTAATGCTGGAGGTGCCCTTCTACGTTCCCGGATACCATCCAAGTCCGGGTCAGCCTTGCTGGAATCCGGCGGTGGAGTAAATGCAATGTTTACTTCAGCTATCCCGGATACTGTTCCATCTCCTGTGGCTCCAAGGGCACCTCGGGCAATGCGACAAGTTACAAAACAAACGAAAGAGCCTCCGATACTTAGAGATAGCGTGCTGTCTCATGATCGTAATAATGACTTTGTTTTTGGCGGTCAGCCACAAGACGTCCGTTTAAATGGTCACAATACTTCTGTGATGAAGGCCAATGATTCAATGGCTCAAGGAGTCGTGACGCCTTCAGCAAATAGGATGCCGAAACCTGTAGAACTATCTGATAATGCTGCTATCACCAAAAATCACGGAGTCTCGACGAAGTATGATGCTTCCCCTTCGACGATACGTCGCTATCCCCTATCATCATCTCGTTCTGCACCAGTGCCTTATCGGATGCGCCAAGACCAGGCAGCCAATGTGTCTTCTTCCGTGTCACGGTCCCGCCATCACCATTCACGGTCCCGATCACCTAACGCTCGCTCACGTCGAGCAGAAGATTCAATCTCTTCATCTCAGCTGCATAATCACTCATACCATTCATCTTCTCGACGGAGTGGCTCGTCCGACACATATCATCGTCGATCTTCCCCACGACGGATGCCAGAGCGATCGACTTCGCCAACATCTCGTTCGCCAACATCTCAACCCCGAGCGCCTAATTTCCTCGATAGGAAGTCTCGTTTCTTTTCACATGCAGAATATAAACAACCGGTCCGGCCAAGCCACCCTCCATCTTACCAGAACATTCCTACGTCGGACACCTTTGATCAGCCCTTCCCCGTCCTACATTACGACGAGGGTCGAACAACAACTCCAGTGTCTATGACTAGAGAGGAATCTGAAGCTGACGACAGCACAGCTGTCCACCATTCTTCGTCGGCCCCAACGCCTCAGAAATCTGTAGAACCAATTCCCTGCCACAATGTGCCTGGTTTGTGGCTAGAAAAGGCGGGGCGTGATCAGGCTGATGTTCTGGAGTGTGAATTCCCAGTCGACTCAGAAACCGCTCTGAAATGGGGTATTCCAGATCTCTCCGCGTAAGTAGTATAACACTTCGGTGGCCCCGACTGATGTGGAAGTGTCGATCGTAGTCCAAGAGATGCTCTGAACAGCAAACTATGTTTGCAGCTCCTTTGCCTTCACAAGGACCAGATACAGACTATTCGTGACAGTCTGAGATCAGCAACTGTGCAAGAGCGGACGAACGCTCTTGGGAATCTTAAGATAGAGTGGCCTTCCCAGGGATCGCTCATCGTTCAAATGAATCCTGCAAATAAACAGCATGGCCGGTCATGGCTTCCTCATTACCTTGTATGTTATTATCCTGGCTTTGTAACATCGCCAGCATTTACACACCTACTAGGCGCCCACAAGCCCTGCTCTAGACGTTACAGATCACGTTGGAGAAGGTCAAAATGTGCTGAGGCTCATTCAACTGGACGATATGGCTGATAAAGTCTTCGTTCTTTACGCTACACCTTCTTGCACACAAGTCCATATCGAGAACGTGCAGATTCACACCCATTCGGGTCTCCCGTCAATATTAGGTTTGAGACCTGCAACTGTTGAGGTCATGTTTTAGAATGCTCTTTCCTGATGAGCATTGTAACAGTTAGTAAAGCGCGAACAAAGACTAATACAGTATGATTATGCGAACGCTACATTGAACCTTAGACCAATGTATACTCTATTCTACATGTATTGCTCTAATAAGTAGTGACTGCGGCTCCTGTACATCTCTTATTCCAATTTGGCGTCGAGAATATCATCGCATGCGAGTCAGGATGAGGGCTCTGGGACGAGAAAGCCAACGAGACATGCATCAAGCATCATCTCTGCGCTGACCCAGGAATGAGTTAATGCTGAGACGAGGGGTAAGCTAATTGCCTTATTAACGTCCGGACTGAACGCACTGAAGAGTTTGGTTCCATCTCGTCCAGCAGCACGCATTATCTCTCGATCCCCACCAGGATGAAATGCTAGATATGGTGTTATATTATATACTCTGCCGTGAACTGCTACCCATGCATCCTCAGGCTTGTTATGCTGCTTCAGGAGAGATGGTGTTACACGTAAGAGGGTACCAACTCCCTGGAGAAAAATTTGTGGTTAGGACTTGAAGACACTTATCACTGGTCCGCTTAAAGAATCGTACCCGGAGATCCTTTCCCGTCCTCTTCAAGTTCGCCCAATCCATAAGGCTGTGGCCAGGTGCAAGCGCCACTTTACGGGAGGGCTTTGGTGGTTTCCTCTTAGTCTCAAGCACGCGCAGAGCAGAAGAAGTAGTCATGGGACGTAAAGTCTGGTTGGTGCCTATAGCACGGAGGGGGACAGGAGGCGGAGGCATCAGTTTCGAATCTGTGGATTTCTTGAGCGACGATTGGACGCGTTGGGGGCTCGTTAGGCTAGGAAATGCAGGAGGTGTATCATCGCATTCTTCATTTATTGTATCGGCGCCTTCGTCGTCTGATGGTGGGCTAATGGTGTTTATGGTCGGTATCGTTGAATCATTGTTTTCGATAATCGATGTTTCCTTCGTTTCATAAGTCGAAGAGACCTTTTTTGTGACGGTCGACGGCCCAGTGTAAAAGCGAAGAATAAAAGAGGTTGTTAGAAGAGAAATGCATACAAGGAAGTCTATCCAATTAAACCAAGAGCATATCATGGAGTCAAGCTTGTTTTAATTTGCCACTCGGTGACTAAACGAACGTCTTGAGTCACGTGTGGCTGTGTATAACTTTTTCGCTTTCAATTTTGCGCTCAGCGCTCAGCTGTGGCACCGAATGGCTCTTTGCTGACCATGATATGACCTTGATCCTGAACTCCTCAGCCATTCGCGTCAGGTGTCATTTGACGGGAAGTCTCGCAAAATTGATAACTCAAAAGTGCTCATTTGCATCTTTGAAAAAGAACAAACCTTCAACCAAGCCAGATGATCATCAGCAAGGCGATAGATTCAATTGGGTCAAACTATCGAATCTCCTTCGGGGTCTCAACACTTTTCTTCATACACAAGAAGACCCAATCATTACTGGCGAATACATTCATGGTCGCCTGAGTCGTCTCCTTCCCAAAACGAACAGACCACAGGAGGTTTATCAAGAAGTGATATCACTTCTTGTAAAACGCCAACGCACAAGAGATGCCATTGATGTATACAGGCGCATGCTCAAAGACACTATCATACCGACACCCCGTACACAAGCAGAAATGACCGCTGTTACCTTGGCATCCGAACCTGACGCGGATCTCCAGCCAGTGCTTGACGCCATTGCTGCTGACCCGTCTTTCACCGAGGATCATCTTCTTCATCTACTATGGATTGCGTCCCAGCTAGGAGCTCCATTTGAACGTTTGTTGCAGTTCGCTGGCGTTTTTATAGAGAGTCGAGGAGAAGACTATACACCCAACACCTCTGTACTCGACAAGCTCTTGGAGGTCCAAACTCGTGCAGGACAGCTAGACGAAGCTTTGGAGACTGCCCTCATGTATGACGGGGAAGATGGAAAATCGAAGGCGACACCATACGGGACTATAATATCTAACCTAAGGCATACGAATATTACCGATACGGATGCGTTCAATAAAGTTCTGCTAGAAATGAAATCTCACAACATCTCTCCACATATTGATATCTTCAATCACCTCATTTCGCGGGAGCTCCGGCTTAACTCCATATCCGGAGCTTTCGCTTTCTACCACCTCATTCTCAAAATGTCCAAGAGCTCGTCAACGACCCCGAACGCAGGAACATTTGGGCCTTTGTTCAAGTTTCTTGCTAATGCTTTCACTTACGACCCGCGCGGCCCTGGAATACGCGTTTTCAAGCATCCCAACGACATTCTTCCTCCACGTCAACTGTTTCGTGATATGCTCTTCTTTTACGATCGTAAAAGCTATCCGGTGGACACAACCTTCTTGAACCTAGTCTTACGTGCTTTCATTCAATCGGGTGACTACGTTGGTGCCCTAGTGACTCTAAACACTTTTCGTATCTTTCACCTGTCTCCGTCCGTCAAAACATACTTCGTTGTTATGCGTTATATCGTTCGAAGAGCCCGTGCAGACCTGCGCTTAGGTCTTGAGTGGGGACAACGATTTATGGGCGCCGACAACGTTTCTTCTAAAAAGCGACACCAGATCAATGAAGTGTTCGCACAAAGAGTTGTTACATCCGCTTGTTATCCTACGTTCCACCTCACAGGCGATCTTTTCGCATACTTGGCTGAACAGAACTTGAAGCCAAAGTACAAAGCCCCCACAGTAGCCATGATAGAAGGTGAGGAAAAGGTCCCAAAGACTACATTCGATCTAGTGCCCCTTCAACGCATATTACGTCGCGCTGTCCTTGCAGATTTGGACGTGAGAGGAAATGATGATCAAAATGTTCCACCCTCAATTCGCGTTTCTAGAGCGATAATAGAGGCGAAGGCAGCTATGGTGCCAGGACAGGAACACCGGTCCCAGTTTTACAACGCCAAATAGTATAAATGTCATAGATACAAACTTTACTACTATACTACTCTCAAGCAATCAAACCTAGCCTCAACTCGAAATTACTATACTTGCACAGCTTCTGAAGACGAAGAGTTTTCTGCGGGTACCTTCTCCGCCTCCCCGCTAGAGCGGAGCTCTGTTACGGGGGTTGCACGCCTCGATCCGATAAAAATGCGACCGCCAGGTGCATCCTCGAGAGACCTCAAGATCACATCTTTCTCGAAGAGGTACTTGACATCTTCTAGGGCATACCCCTTGGTCTCGGGCAGGCAAAAATACGCCCATAGTGCCATGACCACACAGCAAAATCCGAAGAGGAGAAAAGTCCCGTAGGTAATAGTAGTAAGCATGATCGGAGTCAGCTTAGAGATTGTGAATGAGAATAACCAGTTGACTCCGATTGCGATCGAGAGCGAAGCGGTGCGAAGACGGTTGGGGGCGACTTCTCCCGCCACGACCCAACTATTTATTGTGTACTTCGTCAGTAGCAGCGAGTATTGGACTGAGATAACCCTTACGGTAAAGGTCCCCATCCGACGCAGTAAAACACAGCATACAGATAAACTGCGACAATTGACACATAACTGGCGGGAACTACCCTGCCGCTCTTGTTGATGCCACTGTAGCCACCAATCCATAGCATGGCTGCTGCTTGGCCTGCACCACCGATAATAAGACATTTCTTACGGCCTAGGCTTTCGACGGCGAGGAGAAGAACAGTTCCGACAGATACCACCTAGGGATATTTGGGCTCATTTGCCTCGAATGAGGAGAGTGAAGTCTACCTTGACAACACCATAAATACCTGGATGGAGTAAAACTGTTCAGGGGTTTGCTTTGATTGTATAGTACATTCAGCAGCTGACCAGTTGCAAACAATCCGCTTGTTACCCCACTGATTCCAAGACCCGCAAAGATTTGAGGACTAAAATAGTTGATAGCATTAGTACCAGTCCACTGTTATAGTCAGCTCAGGAATAGCAATAACTTTTCGAAAGACTTGCCTGTTGAAAGAACATTACCAATGATGGGATGAAGCATCTCAATGCGGTAACCCGGGACTCCCCCATGGCCACAAATTGCTTTAGTAGATGTATAGATTCCAATCCAGCGAAATCGGCCTTAATTTCCTCAATTGTGCGTCGTACATCACTATCCCCAGGAGAGGTCATGTTGATGTATGTCAATGCCTTTTCTGCTGCATCTATTCTACCACGCCCTACCAGCCACCTCGGAGATTCCGGTTGAAAGAGCATAGCAATGACGAATAGGACACCAGGAACCATCCTGTTGTTGCGTCGAATCGGCTAAGAAAACCTCAAAGGATCGAACTCACTGCATTATGAATGGGATGCGCCATTGCATCTCGCCTGGTTTGATATCCTTCGACGAGCTGTAGTTAACCCAGTCTAAAGTCCAAGAGATCAGCGGAGCAGTAAAGCATCCCATTCATGCGCTCACAGCTTAGCATAATCCCCACGTTATTAGCGAACTGTATAAGCCCTGTACATCGACCACGAATCTGGGGTGGCGTGCATTCGGAGACATATGACGGAACTAGTGCGGAGACCATACCAACTCCCCAGCCTCCCAAGAACCGGCTGAAATATAGGACCTTCAACGCAACCTGCTGACTGCTACCTAGACCTACTATGCACTGGATCAAGCTGCCAACAAGGTACACAACGCCAGAGGCCAGGAGAGAAGGCTTTCGTCCGAACCTACTGGAAAAGTACCCAGTGGATAATGCCCCGAAACTGTGGAGGTCCTTGAGCAATAAAGAGAAGAAAAACCGTTCAACTTACAAGCAGCCTGCTTGCAACACAGATACAATGTTGCCATTAAGATCAGCACGCTGAGCGGCGCTCATCTTGTCCAGTCCGAAGTAATCTTGGAATGACTCGAGCGCAATTACACCCCCAATTAACCCACTGCAAGGCATAAATGGCACTCAGCATAGTACGTCCAGTCGTCACTTACATATCCCAACCGTAGAAAATGCTTCCCATAGCTGCTGACGCTGCAAGAAGATAAGCATTGCGATATTTTGAGAAACCCCGTAATAACGACATGTCAAACACAGGGAGACCTGAATGATTATTCTCTGGGGTATATTTACGACACATGTTACATCAGCCTTGCGCTTCTTCAAGTGTGACCTTGTGGTCAAATTTTCAAGCCGAAGCGGCATCTCTAGAACAACCGAGGCGCCAGACCCCGGAGCATGGCCCGCCAGTGCAGAGGAGAATCAGGCCCATTCACTAATCGGACTTGGAGTTTTTTATACAACGAGACCGAGCGCCTTGGCCGGATCCCGCGTGGTTCATTCATGGTTAAATTACCGAGGACTCGTATCCGAATACATAGCAGACCTTCTCTCTATGCCCGTAACAGTGTGCCGAGAAAGCAAGGTGACCCCAGAAAGCAGGAGCATCGCACAGAGAGCCAGCCAGGGCTAGGTCGTAATATCGTCAAGAACCTCAGCTATTAAAGACGCGGGCCAATAACGTACCAAGGGACCAAAATCCGCTTCGTATCCCGCTCTACGGAATCGCATTCTCGCTACACTCCATATTGCGATGGTGAAAAAGAATGCAATGATGGATACCAGAGAAGAAGCTGTGACGAAAGCGAAAAAGACGCGCTTCGTTTTTTGTGTACGTCCCGTTAGAGCCATTGGCAATAGTGACACGAGGGAGAAGAAGGTGAGAATAGCTCCTGTGAGTATTTTAAGTATGCTATGCGATGATGAGTTGGCAAAATATTGGCCTATCGGATGAAAAACAAGTGCGCCAGTAATCGGAATAGATATTTCTGGTTCCCATGTATAGCCTAGCCTACAGAGATCGCTCCAGCGTTAAGAGATGAGACGGGAGTCGGTTGCGTACTGATAAGGAGCCAAACAAATTTCGTCTTCATCAAGACACCAGCCCCAGACTCCAAATCTCACACCCCCTGCTTGCGACGTCGAAAGGAAGTAGAGGGAAGAAGCGGCAGGCACCGAGAAAGTTGTTAGAGTCCTGTGATATAGCACCACTATATACACCACTTGCAGTAAGCTGAGACCACTAGATGAACTCACTGAAAGATAAAGACTATGAGCACAGCAGACGACACGGTGACAGCTTGAACGTCATAGAACATCGCGTAACTGCCAGTGATTAACAGTATCCGAAGTGGAAAGAACCAAGAAGTTGGTCGTGGTTAACATCATGGACTCTTTGGGGGCCATACTTAGAACGTAATGGTATCAGTACTGTAAGGCTAAGACCGTGCTTGATACAATACAGTAATAACCAGATTGGTGTATTTCTAGGATCTACTGAATGACCTTGCAAGCTTGATGTCAGACGAGTACGATCCTCGATACTAATCTCGAAGGATGAGCAATAAGCGAAGGTAAACTAGATGGGACAGATGATAATATGTACTACAGTGATACCTACAGCGCACCGATTGGCGCGATCTGTTCAAAAAAACGTAATTCGAGTCCTCATGCGGCAACGGTCCAGGCTGCATCGTCCTTGGAGCTTGACCCCCGAATATGTCGCGTCCATGGGTGACTTACTGCAGGAAGCATGAGAACAAAACCCTTCCTGAAATACTCACCAGTCTAGTACCAACTGACTCATAAACAACCTGGTCTAAGGTACGATACTCATACCGCGTGATCCAGAGAGATACTGTATACCTTTCTGACCAGTTCCTCGCACTCAGCATCGCAAGATAACGCAGGCGCGAAATTTAAGGTTATGTGACTCGTCCAGATCATCAACCTTTGACAAGCCATGATTGGAATTACCGAGTAGGGGAAGGAGCTTGTGATGTCAGCGTGGTGAGCACGGTGTTCTCAACGAAGGGGGGACAAATTTAACGGATCTGCTATTCGTCATCTAAAGGGGTCAGTAATCTAATACAACCTGAATAATACAAGTGGTCACGAAGGTGATAAGATGTGTTCGATAAAGACCGTAAGATAAGATGGTAGTGTTGCACTCTGCCACAAAGCTGACCGTGTTACACACCTGATCCTCAATCAACACTATCAAGTCGTTCCGACCGAGCGGATGTCAAATTGAGTCTGGTGTCTTCTGCGTGCGGTGGGTAAAGTTTGCACATAGTATTACTTCAAGATCGAGACTCGAGAGGAACTGATTTCATCTGTTGCAGTGGTTGCGACTCTAGCTATCCGAGTACAGTGAAGCGGGCTGAATATTATATGTTGATGTAGTTCATGATGGCCGATCGTGTTGAGGCTGATCGAGCAATCTACATTTGCTCTCAACATATTTACAGTAAAGTTCGCCGCTGCCGCTGCTATACTGTCTCGCAACTCCTTTGAACCTGCCAATTGTGATCAGCCCACAAGATTTGGCGTATTGAGCTTTTCCCCCAATTGTGTCTGTCGTTTCCCAAACCCTTTGTCGACGATCCGGTATGGATACTTAGAACATAACAATTCAGGCTACTTTCACTTGCGCCATCCGCAGTAGACTACACAGCCAAGACCTTCCCGCCTGGTAGCAACGGTATGGGCCTTTTGAATCCCCAGTTCACTGACTATTCAGCAAGTGCTATGTAAGTCATTACTACCTATTACGCCAGCTCCTCCTCTGGGGCCCCCTACTTGCTGAGCTTGCGAATGTCCGCAGCAACGGGCCGACTCGATGCCCCAGCTGGCCCGGGGCATGGGCCTCTACTGTGCTCGTCCCATTGTACAAGGAGGGAGATGCTCGGGAGGGGAGAGATAAGACAGAAACTGACAAACGTTAAATCATAGACTTGATAAACTTGAAACTTGATACGGGTGACGACGACGCGCCGTACAACTTAATACTACTTAGTATACTTGGGGGCCAAAGGTCGCAGAGAGCAAAGACAACATAGTTGAAGGTTTATATTCTACACATGTGGGTCGCAATCTGACTATTAAAGATTCAGAGATGACAAGAATTTTTGGCTAAGGTACACATAAAGAATAGCAGGAAGCGGGCTGAAGCTGAGCTAGGACCGTTTAATTTAAGGAGAAAAGTTGATTTTGAATTTGCGTCACCGTAGAGTACGATGACGCCAGTGTTGAATTTCTCCATCAAGTAGAACTCTTGGCTCATTACGAAAGATTAACTTTGACGATCCACTGGTAGGGTATAAAGCAGTGCCGACTTCTGTCTCGGTCCAAAACCCAACGTCTTCGCTGGGAGGTGTAATAGTATACACAATTTGCAATGCAGAACGTTGACCACGCTTCTTAATCGCATAAGACATGCCTTAACAGATATGTTTAGCAGATGAAGACACAGTAAAATTTCGGGAAAGTATACCTGTGTCGATTAAAAGGATTTCCCCATTGCATCTGGATGTAATTTCCTGTAATTTTTGTGAGACCACGAAGAGAGTTTATGAACGGTTTCGATATACCCCGTGGGCAGTGTGACCCATTATCAAACGCCTGGCTCCGATTGTTTTAAGGATTTTCCTGATATCAGAACAGAGATTTTCGTCATCTCTTTCAGCCCAGTCACTATTCGTTAACACGCTAATTGAGCCATGCTTGAACAGCCCCTGGAGATAGCTGGGTTTTTTGCTATCTAATGGAAATCTAGCAGACATTTAAGCAGACAAGCGCACGAACTCGTACCATCAATAGGGGATCGAAGAATATCCCACACTTTTTTGTACTTGTCGTTGATACCACTTGGGAAGTTTTCCAGTTCGGGTCCGAGCGATAAGCCTGCATGGACAAATGCTACCGAGGCACTGGCAAATGCTTTGCTATCGTCTTTATCGAGTGGGTAATAATCAAGGCGATGAGCTATGTCGTAATATTGCCAGAGCTTTCCGATATCTGCGTTGGCAGACCGGATTCTTTCCAAGCGTGCCTTATAAGCTTTGCCCTTGCTATCGTCGAGCTGACTCAAGTATCCTTTCCATTCATCGGTTGATACGTCGCTGAGACGGTGAGATACAGCTGACCACAGTTAATAGTAAACCTTACCTGAAATCCCCTTGATGAAGGTTCGCAGGTTGTCAGCATGATACGATCGTTGTACTCCGACCGATCTCTTACCTGCCACATTCATGAACTCATGTTGACCGAAAAGGCTGATTACCTTTTGGCCTCGTTCTTCTGCTTGAATGCGGAGTTTGTCCATGAACTTCAGGATTAAAGCTCCATATGCACCCCTTTTCAACAAAATGTACGACACATAAGCGAGTTCTCAAAACATACAAACGGGCTCACAGGTCCATAATATTTCCTGTCTGAACAAGAACGTCCACCTTTCCAGACCAGCCATATAACGGTCGTCCCTGCTCGTCAGTTCCTCTAACGTTGATAACTTTCGAGAACTTGAGGACTTCCATCATAGCTTTGTAGTCCCCATACAGATCCCCAATTGCTACTATGCGTTTGACAAACGGCCGCTTTAGTGGCCTCGGAAGCTTTGTCGGTTTTGGCGGCTTTAGCTCCTCCTCCTCCGGCTCGGTTCTGTTTACTAGTTGAACCAAGTCGGACCCGAACGCTGCTGGAGATTGCTTGTAAATGGAGAGAGTAATTATATTCTTGAGCACATTGATATCGGCAAGTTCCCATGTGTATAATGAGTAAAACAGAATGAGAAGAGGAACAAGTAGCAAGAGAAGTGAAATGTTTCTGAGCGGCTGCATAGACGTGATGATGTTGAAATGTGAATGATTGGGTGTAATACATACCATATTATATACGCTCGTCATGAGATCCGTTCGGACTTGCGAGTTCGCCTCAAACTTGATATGTAATTTGATCGGTCTTGTAGATAATTTCAAAAGAATGAACTTTGGTCGTCTCCACACGAGACAGATCAGGCACAACTCCCCGTGGGGGGGATGGTCTTGTGACAGAGTCAATGATATGATTGATAACTCCGAAATGTCGTCGGTTTGTGAGGCAGCGCACCGATGATATTTCGAAGTTCAGGAGCTCATGCGCCACCCACAGCCACATTATTGCAATTGTGATATTTCATCAATAGACGTGGTTTCCTTGATGGTGTATATCACCACGGTCCGAGTCGGTCTAATCGTCTACGCAGTTTACAGTGTACAAGGTCGATCTGTGCTTGTTTGTACTTTGGGGTGATGTGGCGCGGTCGAAGCCTCCCGTGTCAACTGGACGATAAAGATGAGCACCAGGATTCCAAGTCGGCCTGTGGCAGAAAAAGTACCGTGAGCAGCATACCAGGCTACGCTTGTTAACGGATGCAGAGAGCTTAAATCCAGTGTCTCCGGCCAGAGTTTGCTTAACGATACCCCCACACCAGAAAACGCAAGGGTGGATCAAACATTCAATATCCATATTGACGCGGAAAGGAGCTACGAATTACCTTTGATCAAAGACGATGATTGCCACAAGGAGTCTGAGTTTGCTGATGCAGGATTTGATCAGTTTGATCATTGATCACACAGCCACATGGATCGGTTGCGACTGACCTTGTCTGGGAAAAACCTGAACTCATTACCCCGTCCGCTCCTTGCGTTTGCCTGCCGACCGAGTGGGGTGTTTCGTTATGTTTCCGGCACTCCGGTAGCGAACACAAGCCCGTCGCTTACCCAAACGGAATTTCCGGCACGAAGAAGGAGCAAAAAAAAAACAGTCTGACAAAAACTTGCTGAGGCAAGAATGTGTAACATCCCATGACCCCCCGAATTTCAGTGAAGAACAAAAAGGCTGTGTCCCCCCTTCACCTGCTGGGCCCGCGTAACGACGGACAATTTTCAAATACTTCTGGATGAAACGCGCCAGAAACTTCGGAGGCTCGTAAAATTAGCATTATGATCTGACACATCAAATTCTTCATCGGAATCATCCTGCGTATCCTCCTCGAGTTTCCGGGGGTGAGACACAGTCAACTTGAATGCTCTCGTCACCCGAACCAGATTCCTCGTCAGAATTATCACCTAGGTCGACTGCCACCGCCCGTACAATTTCTTTGTCATCAAGCGTGCTGGCGCAATTCTTTGCTGCTGGCTCTTCAGACTCGAGCTCTTCCTCGGAATCATCATTCACTATGACGTTAGAGCTGCTATTGTTTGAAGTGGTATGTGTGACTGGGCAACGAAAATCATGGCCAAGTTGAAAAAAAAAAAATTCCACCAAGTACGTTGCAGCCACTCCGAACATATGAATCGACCCCCGGTTTTTCACTGAGTTCGATTGACTGACCGATCCGACCCATTTGACCCATTGACCTATTTAACCCACTGGAACACTGCGCCAGAGAGGAGCGCGCAATACCCTCGGTGTTTCGGTGTCTTCCGAATATTTTCGGTCTTGACTTCCCGTCTCACCGCGAAATTCCACGTGGTCGAGGAAAAGCACCAGTCGGTGGTAACATCTTCGCAACCGTGAAAGGATGCACGGAAACGTCTACCTTTTTTTATCCCACACAGGCGTATTTTGACCCGCACATCTGTATCATCTTACACTGCCGCCCTCCGAACTTTGTTAGTCAGCGACGAATGTAGGGAATTTAGAAAGCGTATAAAAAGAGTACGGTTGGGGGACCAGTTACACCAATCTGCTTTTCGCATTTTTTTCAACTAAAGCTGCAATCATGAAGTTCGCCGTCTCTGCTGCTGTTCTTTCTCTTGCGAGCCTTGCGGCTGCTGTTAGCATCCCCCGCCAAGGCTGCCCGCAAGCTTCGAGATTTGGTGTTATTAGCTTTTCTCCCAGCAACACTTCGTTCAAGCCAGGCGACGTACGTCCTTTTTTTTTTTTTTTTTGGTTCCCTATGAATTGTGTGCGTTGAACTTTTGTGATGATTGCTGAAAAAAATATTGCTTTGGATATAGGATATAACGATCCACGTTGACTTCACTTGCGGCATCAATAACTTTGGTATTATCCCTAAAGCTTTGGACTACACCATCCAAGTTCTACCACCCAACAACAACGGCCACGAACCTCCTATCGTCCTCGCCCGTCGTGATTTCCCCACCGGAGCGACTTCCGATGAGTTCACCACGAAGGTACAGTATATGAAGATCAATACCATCAGCTCTTGATTGCTAATCAAAAAAAAACGTTCCCCCCCTTTTGATGACAGATCCCGCACGCGTTTTATTTCCCCAACTCGCCTAAAAGCCTCGTGTTCACTAATAACTACGCTATTAACGGTACTGATGGGAGCGAGGTTGTTATTCAAGGGGGTGTCATCAGTGGTATTGATATTGTCGTTTAAGGCCAGCCGGTAGCATGCTTGGTAGGATCAGGGTTTACTTGATGTTGCTTTCGTTTGATGGACCTCTGAATTTGATACCACAAATTTTGGAAGAGTATGGTTGATATGTCAGGTTGAACGGGCGACTCGTAGGTTTACGACACCTTTAGCAATATAAGACCTGATCAAATCGTTGTTTCATGAGGAGAAAAGTAGGAGGTATACGAAATGCCGACCTATAGATAAGGAAATTACCTCAAGTATGCGATCAAGGCACGTGTACGTGTCTTGAAGTTTCACCCTGTCGTTTAATTAGTATATCGCACGCGTCGTCGACCAAGCAGAGTCGTCGAAATACAAAGACAGCCATGGTACTAGTCCACACTGTCGACGTTCGGTTCCCTCGATTACTTGGCGGGATGAGCGTGAAGGATTAGGAAACCACACGATGTTTGTGGCAAGTACAATGATTATATCGGCTTAGGGTAACGGCCGATTTTGACAGGTAACCAAGCATGGGACGTCAAAGACGTCAACGAGGTTTAAACGCCTGTTAAGGGAGTGAGCCGAAGTTGATTGACGCCTAGGAGTTTAATTACCGTTTACCAAACCTGGCTGATTTCGATGATGAGTACAGAGTAAATTTGTAACTCGGCAGTTTACTCCTTATTCGGCAACCCTAAACTGATTCTCATGAATCGTATCAGGAGTATAACATCACTCAGCCACCCGACATACTAGGAGAGCTTTACGCAAAAAGTCGTGCACCCCTGCGAATGTCTTGGGCTAGGATATCGACGGGAGGTGAAAGCACCAGTAGTCTCCAGAGCCACGATCTTTGAAAGTGATCGTTTGAGAGTTGAGCTGAGTCGAGCGCATTGTCGCGTAGTGGGACAGGATACGAGGGATAACATACATGCTTGGAGCAACAAGCCCCCTATACGCATCAATATGCCGTGTGTTGTTCCTGTTCGGTATCCCTGGTGAATGGCAAGAAGAATATCGAGCAACGACAAGAGAGTAGAGATTGCGTTGAGGGAGGCAGTGTAGAGGTGCTCAGTTCCTGAAAAAAAAGACAAAACATTCGATCCCATCGGACACCGCATTGAGCACGTTTATTGTGGGCGGCGGGAGTGGAGAGCCATAAATGGATATGATGCAACCAATGAACGAGTGACGTTGACCCATTTTTTTAATTTTTAATTTTTTATCCTCCCCGTCATCTTATAATGCTCGCCTAGTTTCTTGCCTGCCTCTTTCCCAAGAAAATGTCGTCTCTGCTGGCTCTCGCTCTCAAACAAATCCGTATATTCTCTGGTTTATTGTCTTTTCTTGACTGGAACTCTCTACATGCCATCTTGGATTCTTCAAAACAAGCTCGTCTTCTATTTAATGATCCAGCACTGCGCGATCTCGTCCTATCCCGCTTCATACCTGCCTACGAAGCTTGTCGCAGGTCCGCAGCCATACTACACACCCCTGTCCCTATCGACATTTACAATCTCCATCTATTTCGTCAGTTGCCTTATATCTTCTTGTGAACTTCTCAACTAAAATCCTCGTTACAGTAATATCACAAAACTTTCCATTGCATCTCTACCCAACTTATGCTCTCCGAAAACTATCCACCGCTTCTCTCTTTGACAGAGATACTGCTCTCCTCATCTCTTTGGCTCAAGCACATTCCCGCGTCATTCTCCTCCTACAATCCCTCGTTCACTCTTCCCCTGATTATACCATTCCTCCAGAACCTTCCCATTCTTTCCTCTTTGAATCTGCTTTTCCCCCTCTCCCAGAGTTAACGACTCCTGCTCCCCTCTCTTACAAAACTGACTCTCCCAACTCCTCTCCCACACCGTCCATCATTTCACGCCCAGACACCCCCTCAACTCGCAGTTCCAAATTTACCCTCCGATCAGCCTCAGCACGTCCCCTCAGCATGTTCAACCCTCGTACAGCCCCCTTGCCAGCGCCCTCTCAGGAACCACCAGCTTTCACCGCATACAGCTACTCTTGGCGCCGCTCTAGGAGCCACAGACACAGCACTGGCTCAGAATTTTACTCACACTCAGATTCCGACAACGATTTCGCCCCTCCTCGCAGACTATACGCTCCAAGCAGCTTTTCCAAACATTCGTCACTTTCTCCTTCCGTTTCTCCTAGTCCAACACCTACACGCAGGGGCAGCACCAGCCGCAGAAATTCTACTTATTTGTATAGCTACACTGGTACCATCAGCAGCAGCCCAAGTCCGCCTCCTGCCATCTCCCCTGCACGGTTCCTGACATCACCGCATGACCTCGTGCACGCTACATCCCGAGTTCGTGCACCCGTTCTACGCGTGTACATCCCCACCGCGGCTCCCTTCGGTGATCAGCAGACTATCGTTCGATGTGAGGAGCAGCTCGTCAAAGTCGGACTTTGGAATTACCTCTCGATTGGTGATATCGTGGTTAATCTCGGTCATGTCCCGATGTCTGCTGATGATGATGAGGGAAAGCCACTTCCCCCTCCGCCTCTCACAACTTCAGCCGCTGACCGACGTCGCTCGCTTCCGCTACCGATGCGTCAACAGTCCCTTACTGTGCCGTCGGACAACTGGCTTATCTTTAATGGAACATTCTTGGTCCCTTTCACCTCCTCTCCGATTCAAGTCCCAGACGCTCTAACTCTTCCTTCTCCATTCTACTACACCCACATCCTCCCTCGTCTCGCGAACCCAGTGTTCCTCCTCCGAAACATGCCCAAATTCACCATCGCTCCTTCCCCTCCTCCTCCCCGTTCTGCCAACCCTTACAGCTACAGACATTACTACCTCAACAGTACCTACACTCGTCCCGAAGCTCACGAGATTCCGATGCGTCTCGTGTCTCTGCCTACGCGCGTAGGGACGACATACGCGAACGGCATGGCTGTGGTGAGGAGGTACAAGTGGCTTGCGAGGGTGTTTGTAATTCCTTTTGGACCAGGGGATGAGCAGGAGTTGGGGGTCGGGTGGTCGCAGGGGGAATGGATTTTGGAGGGGGATGGGACGAAGGAGGGGAAGGAGGTTTTGTTGGATTGGCTTGTTGGGAGGGGGGATAGAGCGAAGGCTGGGTCAAGGAGGGAGGCGTATGAGAGGTTGTTTGGAGAGGAGGAGGAGGAAGAGTGGAAGTGGGAATGGGAGTTGGTGAGGGAGAGGTGTAGGAAGCGGAGGTTGTGGTTGAGGTGGGTCGGCGTTGACTCAACCGAGTTTTTTGTCTTTTGTGCTTAACTTTTCTCTCTCTCTCTCCTCAGGTTGTTGAATGTGCGGAAGCCGAGCTATGAGGAGAATGGAAGAAGTAGGAACGTCAAGATGGACCTTTTGTGATTCTAACTTACCTCACTGACCCGTCGCACCTGTGCTCTCCAATCTGGAACTTATACCTGTCAACTAACTCGTTGATCACAATTATAGATTAAGCTGAAAATCATGTTGGCTTTCCTTCACATAGTCCTATTCTTTTGTAATATACCCTAGATTTCACACATTATCTACATTACCCGACTCGTACGAAATGCAATCAATTTTCTGGACAGTTCGGCTTACTTATGTAATCATCGTGAATCCTTGCTCTGTACCAACAACCATGGTAAGTCTCAGATGGATGGTACATGCCGACTTTTCTTTTTTCTTTCTTATCGCCTCATTCGAGCTGGGCTGGAGTCCTGAATACCGTTTTTCTTTATAGCAGAAAGATCTCCAACGCGAAGTGTTTGGTGGTTCAGAATCTGAACTTTCTTCTGACGAAGATGGTGAGTACTTAGGCAACCAAGAAAAAACCCCAACAGCTGAACCTGATAAAAAAACAAATTTAGACATTAACCGCTTGGAGGGCAGAAAACCACAAAGACCTAGCATTTCACATCATCATCATCATCATCAGTTTTCTTCGGAGCATGGTCTAGCAGGTGCTAGTGGAGCTGGATACGAGTCCTCCGCAGGTGACAGCGAGGACGATTATCGAGATGAAGATGGGCCCCTCAAATCTTCCTCGCAACAGAATAAACGCCCTGTTGCTGGGAGGAGCAGGAGGAGGTCTTTGACGGATGGGAAACCCAGGCAGAGGAAGCGTAAACGGAGTGAGATTGTTGAGCCGGATTTGAGTGAGATGACGCCTGAACAGGGTGAGTTAAAACCTTTTTCGTCTCTTGTGGGGACTATCATGAATTTTTCTTTTTTTTTTTTAACACTTGAACAGCGAGCAAGTACCGCCTCAACCAACAAATCGAAGCCATCATTAAACCCCAAAAATCATCTCGTCGGGGAAAGAAAAAGGCGAATGAGGAAGTTCTTGATAAACTTGCGGACAATGAAGTTTCTCGCTTGCGTGAGATGATGAGCGCCGCTGCAGATGAAGACCAGAGGGCGAATTTGGAAAAAATGCCAGGTTTGGCGAAGCTTAAGCTTCTGCCAGATGCTATGGAGACGCTGCAGAAGTATGTTTATTTTTATTATTTTTTTGGGCTACTCTGTGCATATCTTTATCTTGTGTTTGTCATTAGGGCGTCTCTCGCTCAGTCTATCATTGACAACAATCTTCTTGAAGCCGTAAGGCGCTGGCTCGAGCCTCTCCCAGATCACTCCCTACCCGCTCTAAACATTCAAAGAGAATTCTTCACCATTCTCAAAAAGATGGAGTACATCGACAGTTCAGTCCTCAAAGAATCCGGTCTGGGCAAAGTCGTCCTCTTCTACTCTAAATGCAAACGTGTGACACCGGAGATTGCAAAGACGGCGAATGAACTTGTGAGTATATGGAGTCGGCCGATTATCAAGAGGTCTGCGTCGTATAGGGATAAGGTTATTCCTGTCGTATCGGAGCTTGGTGGGGCAGATGGGGAAGGTGGGATGGGAAGTCAGGGAATAGTAAGGGGAGAGAAGTTGAATGCGATCATGGCGAGGGCGAAGGAGACTGAGAAGCATCGGGTGAAGAAGAACGCCGTATCTATTCCGCAGAGTCAGCTTGGGAACTATACAGTCGCCCCCAGAGCTAATTCTGGGCTGGCTTTTGGAAGAACGAATGCGAGTGTCGACGAGGATGTAGAGCGGCGAAAAAAGAATAACGAGAGGATGAGGCTTCTTACACGCAAAGTTGGAGGGATGGCTCGGTGATTATATATATCCATTATTGCTTTGTATAACACTATCCGTGATATCTACATATTCAGACTCGAATCCCGTTATACCTCCTGCTTGCCCACCTCGATCGTTTGTATCCCGGTCTACAAGACGTCACCTTCGGGTGACTTCTCTTCAAGTCTTCCACGCGTTCTTTTTGCTAGTTTTTCTAGCAGCCGTTACTTCTCTACGGGGTCGATGTCCATCACCTTGGTCATTTGACCATTCTCGGAATTCAGATTGATATCTTCCCTAGAAATGGACTTGGGATCTTGGTCATATTCACAAGAGTCGCTCATGGTCCCGAAACTATCGCGCCGTGGCTTGCTAATCAGGTCCACAGATACTGGAACTTGGGCGTCGGCCAAGCATCCAGTGTCTATTTTTACGCCGGGATAATACATGTTCCTAAAATCGCAGCCAGGACCCATACTGTAGGGACGCCTATGGATGTGGAACTGTTCGGACTGTTTCGCTGCATCGAACTTTGCCTTTTCCATTAGAATAAACCACTCTGCAGAGAGGAAGTCAGCTTGCTTGATTTTATGGGACGTCTCTTGCCAATAGGGACTGACCGTCTGTGTCGGTGTACGATAGACTCGTGCTATCCTTTTCTGGTACCTTTTCCAGAGGATCTTGATGGCTTGCACCTCGTCTCCGAGTGGTGTGCCAGGTAATACCATCAACTGCAGCGATGACCATATTAGATGCCACGCCGCTGACAGTCTTCACCTTCTT
The DNA here is from genome assembly GCA_018851305.1 of Calocybe cyanea. Classification (NCBI taxonomy): domain Eukaryota; kingdom Fungi; phylum Basidiomycota; class Agaricomycetes; order Agaricales; family Lyophyllaceae; genus Calocybe; species Calocybe cyanea. Next base: position 42,563 of record JABCKL010016737.1, read on the forward strand.
CACGATTGACAGGATATAGTTATTGTTTGTGGATGGTTTACCCACAAATATCCGTTGATTGGTGGGTTGTATGGGGGGAGGACTCGATTTGCCAGTGATACGCGTTCCGAGCCAGGCAAGAGATGTAGACGGCAAGAAAGAGGTAGCCGGCATGATGGAATTGGGTTGTCAGGTGTATGAGTCCGCTGCACGGATAGTGAGTAATTCTATTCGCAGCGGACTGGATAAGCACTGCACAGATACATACTCGTTTTATGAAAGGTCTTGCTGTGTAATGGTGTAACGAGCCTGGCTGTTGCTCGGTCTCGTGATATCGCGGCTGTTCAACCAAGCTGTATTTATATGTCAGGTCGGGTCAGATCAGAATAGCTTTGGATCGGTTCTGCATTGTTCAACAGAATGAAGATTTGTTACCGATTGTTGCTGATGCAGAAGATACAAGATCGGAAATCTTGAGGGAATATTATGCTGGGTAACATTGAATATGAAAAGCTCTTGACATAGTGAAATTAGCTGTTCTGGAATGAGAATGAGGCCGCTATAACTGATAGCAAGGGGGACTTCACCAAAACGTAACGCTGTGCCGTCTGAACGTTCTCGTAATCGGTGTAAGATTATCACCATTGCACTTGGATGATCTGGGTTCAGGGTCACTGCGCATGTCAGGAACAATCGTATCGAGCGCCACGCTGAGTAACCCAATTAAACCGGAATTCTGCTGAACTGTTGGAAAAGTGACTAGGACGATGTGTGTACCTGATTTGAAATGATCTACAGTGGGAGCCTCTGGGATTTTGATTCCGGTATCATGTCATTCTTCATTGTGCTGGTGTTTGCCATTGGGGATCATCTTTGAGTAATGGCGCCTCGGCGGCTTTACGAGGTGAGAATTATGGCATGTTGTGGAATTCTATGCTACAGCTAGTGCATGGTTTTATTTTTATCTCATCTCCGAGTCCCTGCGTATCTGTATTTCACTGCAGTACATCATCTGCTCATCAGCCAGGCAGATCACGTCCACAACAGTAGTATACGACCGGTAGCACTTGGCGAGTGTGGGCTATACTCAAACTCCTCGGGTCGTATTGGCTATATAAGTGGGCTAGAACTCTATTCATCAATCATCATACAGGACAATGCTTCTATACAGCTATCAGATGCATAACGACGGCATTCTCAGAAATGAGCCGGATACATATGTTTCTGTATAGCTGTTCTATGACCTGAATTGGTCTCTTAAAGTGCACGCTTGCTCCGTCAACGGCCTGTCTACTCCGTATATGCTCAGCATAGTTCAAAAGGTGTAGAGAAACTCCGGTAGCCAAAAGGTCTCCCGGGGATGCTTCCTAATCACGATCTCCGGTCCCAAGTTTGCTGTTGTGTTGGTTGACATGGTGCTAGGAAGTCAAGTAGTGTGTTGTACAGCATATCAGTTAGAAGTAATATAGCATGGTTGGTGAGTGGATCGACTGATGGACAGATCCGGTATTGAATGATGTGATGATGGATTGGGGTACACGCTGCAGGGCACGTTGCAGGAACAGGCGGATCGGAGAATGAAATTTGGGCGAACACATAACCCATCCCTTTGTTTTACTCTCTAATCATCCCCTTCCTTTCATTCAATGAACGTAACACGCAACCCGGCTTTGCCTCCCCTGGCTATACTTACGCCTAATCCTCAGCTACCACGCTCTTGCTCTTCTCTCTCTTCCTCTCTCTCGTCTCCACGCACTCCAAGAACTCCATCTTGCAGCTCCAACACTCTCTTCACTGAATCAACTAACAGGAACAGCACAGATAGTTGGAACAGTTCAAATCCTGCTGACGACTTAGAATGGGAATGGAAGCCAGACCAGATTCTCCTACTTACACGGGTCAGTATCTATTTTTCTGCCTCTCAGCCTGCTCAAATATCTTTTCTGCAGACTCTTGACGCGTTGCCTGCTCATCTGGTTACACCCTTTAACGGCCCAATACCGCCATCCAATCTTCTCGACAAAGTCGCGCGTGGTATCGCCCAAGCTAAGGGCCCTGTCGAATGGCCTCATTCTTTACGCGCAACACGCGTCAAATTGATCGAAATCTCTCGTGCTCGTGCTAAGGAAGTCAAGAGTTCTATCGTTGAGGTTGTCTCGGATGTGGAAATGGACGAGGCTTCTCACCAGTCAAGTTATAGGCGTCATCCCGATGGTTCCGGGCCTAGATTAGCCATTAAGCGTCCGCTTTACAGGCAGTCAAGCATGGATTTCATAAACGCCGCCGATATTAGGGACAATAACAACATTCCTTGGTGCGTGTTTTTTTTGCTATTCATCCATCTTATTTTGACTGAAATTCTGTCTCAATAGTTTATCTGACCGTTTACAACGTACTAACCGGCTCATTTCGAAACCAACTTATCACTCATTCACGAGAAATACTGCCAGACTTTCTCCTACTATTGCTTCAGGCAATGTGCCATCCCTTCTCAGTCCGTCCACTCCAAGCTCATCGACACTAAACTCACTGTCGTCTTTTTCGTCTATGAACCGTGCTCTTCGTCGTACATCGTCTAACATCTCTTCAACATCGGCATCTTCCATGTCTGTAAGAAGCGGCACCGGAGGCCCAACACTTCAGGATCCCAGAGTGCACCGGGTCCGCCGGACAGACTCCTTCTATAGTCCACTTACTCCTTCTAGGGAAGGAAGGCATAAAGAAAACATGCAAGACTCTCCTCCCGCTGCCGGCGTCAAAAGAGCCCCTTCATTCGGGGCTTTGGCACAGGAGGCCAAGCGCGTTTTCGGTGATGGCTTACACATCAATACGGAAGACGTTCAGGACGGATTTCCCTCTTCAGACGAAGAAGAGAAGGTTCGAACCAAGGGAGCTAAGAAAATGAGAGTCAAGGACACCGGTGGGCTTGCTCCGGCGACGGCTATTCACGCACGTACCCCGCCAAACACCCCGCCATGTCCTGATCCTTGTTCACCGAAGAGGACAAGGTCTAAAGTACCCGGCCCAGGCTGTAAGCTATTGACGAGCCCGAAAATTAAGGCCAAGAATACGAGTGGCTCTCCTCCGGCCGATGGCGTTGAAACGCACAATGCGCATAGTTCTGCCATTGTCGTGACCGCCAAGGACCGGAAAAGGCCATCGGCTCCAATGAATCTGCAGCGTAATCCGAGTATACTCGGTGCTGAGCTTCCCCATCTACGAGGCTCCTCTTCCCCGAATCGGACTACCGAAGTTCCGTACTCTTCCTCACGCTCTCCTCGTGGTCGCCATGGGCGCTCAAGGGAACAAGAACCGATACATGTGGTCGACCCTGGTGATGCCGTACCGATAAAGGCTTCAGACAGCCCACCAAAGGTCAAGACTCTTCGAAGGGTTCAACGTCTCACTATTGGTCGACGGATATCTTTTGGCAGTCTTGTCCCTCCTGGTGAGGACGCCGATAACGAAGGCGAAGGCGAAGAATGCGTGCGCAATCAGCGCCGCCACCGGGAATTGGGGCAGTTGGGAACGGCGTTCCAAATGGAATGAACCGGGATGTTCAATTCTTCCCCTATTGCGAATGTACAAGTCTGATCCATTCGCGAATTCGGAAGGAGTTGAAAACAAAAAAAAAGAAAAGAAAAGAAAAGAAAAAGGATCAACATTGTACAACCTTTGTAAACACATCATCAAAGTCTCACTACCCGGCACTGGCGGCTTCCTCATTTTCATTGTACTATACGTCTCCCGCAAACTGCGTAAACCGACCACCCCCACACACTTACCTGTGTCCTCACCTCTCGCCGCTACGAAACAACTCTTACCCTAGTGTCGGGTGCAACCGCTGTGAATTCCTCATACAGCATGGACTGGTTCGCCAACAGGAGGCAAATTCACTCGTATCTTGCATCTATTCTTGCTCAAGATTTGGGACAGCTCCCTATTTGCGACCCAATCAACCTTACTCATTTTACTACTCTCACCATCGACTTCGCCATAGGCTTACCATTCTTTTACCGGCTTCAATTCTCTCAACTTCTTGTTCCAAGTTTCGAACGAGCTTACCCCCGCCTATTTGTATAGGCCATACATTCATTGACACTGATTTCTCTTTTTTTCAAGATCTTTGCTATTCTTGAAATCCACACTCTTTCTTCCGTGATTATAGTCTGACCTTCACCACACTCACTTTTCTGTCGATCAACAGAACACTTCACATTCATTCGGTTCTACGCTCATTCTTTCCAGTCTCCTTATACATCGATGACTACCATCATTTCTCATTGCCGAAACTTGTTGACCAGCGTGAAAGCACATCATTATTCCTGGTTGACCCTGTCGAGTTACTTCTCTCCTCCTGTATACCAACTTCAACTTCTACTGCTCAAATTACACCCTCATTACCTTTTTTGTCTGCATTACCACCAGTGGCATTGACCCGTAACTCTGGTCTTCAGTTTGTGACCAGCAATTATCTTTCGTATTCATTCCTTTCATGTCCACCTGTAAACCATATTGATTGCCTTTAGATGCTCTCCACTCCCTTCTTTGTTACATACATCTGCATTTTCGCGTCACTTCATTTCCTCACTTCTTTCCCCATCTGCTCACCTCTTCATTCCTGACATAGTTTACTTTTACATGCTTGGATTGAAATTGAAATCGGTGCTTGACGCTATGGTTATCATGGTATCTATCCAGCCGATATGTATTACATATTTCTCGCATACATTTTAAGATGAGGAACTCAGTCGGAGGTGTTTAAGCTCCTTCATACAACGTTAGTTGGCAAGATCAGGAGCAGTGAGCGTAGATTAAGCGTCGTTATCCTCGATTTCAGGAGCGTTGCACTATCATGATTAGCGTGAAGCGGGGTAGATTTTCTCTATTAACGCGTTCGCGTTTAGATGATAACCGCAGTCCAAGCATGTTACATGTTATGCGTTCCTGGAAGAATATTTTGTCATAGTGGCAAGTAAATGGACGACTTGGGATGTTGACTGGTGCATGTAATGCATTGTAATTTGAAAGGTTTCAATGCAGTCCTTTGTAATTCTCTAGTAATACAGCACGTCTGTGAAGCCTTGGATCAATACACAGCCGTCGTAACTGGAAAAGTGCTACATGCTTCTCACCCAACTCTATATCTGTGTGGGACACCGAAGTTCAATCACTCTGAAACCGCTTCCTGCTGTTTTTGCCGCCTATCCATTATCTCCTGACGTTTCTCTGCTAGCAAAACAGCAGCCCGTTGATCCCACTGATATGCCCAGTATCCAGCATATCCGAATACGGCCATGGATATTAGGTGGCCACCGGGATCTGTGGTCAAGTTAGTAATAAATAAACGCGTTGAACATTACGCAAACTCACTATCAAGAAGATTTCTTTTCTGAATTCCAAGTTGGCCTATCCTAGCTGCAAGGCCAAAGGCAGAAAAGCCGAGGATATTGGCCCAGAGTGACATTGTTGCGCAAGGTTATAGTTACTGTTCGGAAACTTCGCGTCAATGTTACGCAATAAACAGCTGTAAACAGATGGCACAGCCGCTAAGTGATGAGCAGGCGATAGTATTTATACCCTAGACGCCACACTGTTGTTTCCTTTCTCTAAAGCCAACCAAGATGTCAGAGCAATCACCGGAGACTCAGACTGCGACGGCCATGAAGCTTGAAACCGCAAAACAAAAGAAGGACTCTGGTGATGAGGCATTCAAACAGGGCAACGTAAAGGCTGGTCAGTCCCACTTTTTTTGCGCGCCTACTACCCTATTTATGCGATACAAGCTCTTTTGTCGTATCACGAAGTGCCCAGATTCTTTAATAATTGAAGTATCTCTCATTGGACTCATAGGCATTGATGTTTCTTTTGGGCCTGGATAAGTAGGAGGTTCGGCATTCGCGCGACGTGAAATGCTGATACTTCTAATTGCCAAAGAAATGCCTTGCAAAGTCTAACAGGAAGTCCTCCGATCCCTAAGAAGGATCAAGATGGGAACGAGATCAAGGAAAAGACGGAGGTGATTCGAACACGACGTCTATCACACCTATGACCTGATCTAACAAATGGTCGAACTCAGGTGGACGAGCTGGTTGAGAAAATCTACGCAAATATGTGCGCCTGTCATGTCAAAAATGGGAACTGGAAGCGTGCAGTCGACACGGCCGACAAAGTAAGCTGGAGAACAAAAAATGCGTCGCTTGGGGCTGTGCTTGCTTAACGAAGGACCCCCATTTTTAGGCTCTAGCTAAGAACGAAAACAATTACAAGGTGATGTATCGTAAAGGTAAATCGTTGGGAGAAATGGGATACTTTGAGAAAGCGTATAAGATCCTCGAGCAGGTCAAAAAAGGCAACCCGACAGGTCCGTGTAGCTATCATCTACCCACATAAAGACCCTAATCAATATATATATACCAAGATGGGCCTATCGTCGACGCCGAAATTTCGAGAATCCGGGCAATTGAAGCCGAACGAGATCGTGCTCACAAGAAGAAACTTAAAGGTAGGCGTGAGTAGTGGTCGAATCTAAAGTCTGACGAGCAAACTCCTGTCAGGCTTCTTAAACCGAGAAAAGAAAGAGACAGCGGGGGAGAGTGCACAAGGAGCATGAGGAGTCTATCATACCATCTCTCGTCATTCTTTTGTCAACACGTAGCTTTCTCACACATAATCGTCATGTATATAATCCTAGAACGTTCTAAAAAAGTCCCAACCGCCAATCTTTGATTGACACATTTTCGCGGCTCCAGAGCAATCATGTAAAAGATCACAAATATCGAACAGGAGGACCAGAAGATTCAGGTGAGCTTTGTGACTCTTGTATCGACAAAATCTTCGACGACGAAACCTCCTTCTGGGGCTTTTACTACTCCAGCTTTTTCAAGAGTGCTAGAGGATGATGAGCTTGTTTCCGTCAAATGCAGACCGCTGACCTGAGGGTGTCTATTATGACATTTTGTGATATTTCGTGACAGTGCACGGGGTAGCCAACAGTTTTGAGCCAAGCCTCGTCGGAGGGCGGCGTTTAACACGCTTTCTAAACTACGAGCAAGACCAGATGCTTACCTTGATGTCCTCTTCAGGATAGCCGAAATTTTCTTTGATAAACTCCACATCGGACTTTTGCCGATTCTCTGGGGAATCAAACGCTCCAACAAATCTCGTCAAACCTTCCAGAAACGATACAACTTCTTCGGCTGCCGCACGAGACGGGTGCGATGCAATCAACCAAGAAGGCCAGGGCGTTGGTACAGAACCGATCTAACATCGCTGAAAGAGAGTTTAAATCTTGATAAATACAAACGTACAAATTTAACCTCTCCAGCATCAGCGAATGGCTTCGTGGTGAACCACTCCCACATGAAAGCGCTTGTTGAGCCAGTGTTAACGGAGTTGATGAGGCCGCGAATGTCATTGTTAACTTCAGGGTAGTTTGGTCTTGTCGGTCGCAAGGAGGGGGTACATACCTTGAAACTTCAAGTCATTCGTGGACCAGCCCTGCTGTAGGGCCATTACGCATGCCATCGTTTGGCTGCCGCTATCAAGCTTTGAGCTTTTAGTCACCAGTAGACGCTGTTATATCTCCTTACCTCCCAGGGCGGGAAATTCCGATGGTCGTCCCTTCGAGGTCAGGTATCGTATTATATTTGCTGTTTGCTCCAGTTATCACCGCCCTGTTTTTATCAATACCAAGGCGAGCTAGACTGAGTGAAACGCACCAATTAAGAGGCGTTGATACAAAGCTACCAACAAGTTTATATGCATTTGAGCCATTAGCAATGCCAGAAATAAGGGGATCGGTAAGTGCACTGTTTCATGAGGTGAATAAGCGTTATCGGGGCACAAGAATGCGAGACTGGCATTGCAACGTCGATCTCATCGTTGGTCAATTTCGAGATAAGCTGCCCGGTCCCGCCTACAGAGCCCGTCAGTCATTGTACAAGTGATTTTGCTTGTTTGTACATACTGGGGCATTCTATGAGTGTGAAAAGTTTCCTGTTATCGTCTGCAGCAAATTGTAGAAGAGGAGAGGAGAAGTGCTCCCGAACTAAGCCAAGTTTTGAATCGTGTTAATATTCCAGCTAACTTGACGAACCATATCCAATACGCAGAGGCATTTTTTTACTGTGACTCTGAGAAAGCGGTCTGAGTAGCGGTGGGAGATCGTGATCCAAAGCACGAGCATGGCAAGTCTAACAGATAAGATAAGATCATAGTCACCACCACGGTGTGACCAAGTGTGACTTCTCGCGTTTGTGGAAAGCAGTTTCCCGTCATGGGGAGCGAAGGCTCGGTGCCAACTACAGTTGCTTTGCTCCAACACTATTTCCCTCTTGTGCACGATTTGAAGTCATATTTATCCAGGATATTAGATTCGTATCGTGGTTCGTCGCACATATTTGAGCCGAGGGACACGGACACTCCTCTGTATACATCCCTTGTGAACACGACGTTCGTAGCAGTAAATATAGATCCAGCAGTGCTAGAAAGATTATGTTTCAAGAGCTTTCCAGTCATGATGGACATGCGAGAAGTAAGTGGACCAGGTTTACGCGTATCTCGGTAACATTCTCACGTGCACCAGGTAATGGACAAGGCTCAGGAAAGAATATTTCGGACTCGTAATATTCAAAATATTATCACGGCAGGATACCGGCGAGTCAGCGTGATAGTTCTATATTATGATTGACTAGAGAGTTGAAGTCTTGTAGGCATTCAGAGATGGCGACAGAGGCCGGCAAGACATGTCCCGCGTTGGAATAACAAACCACTTCGTCAATACTGTTGTGACCGCACTTCAATCGCCAGAATGGGACACACTCCTTGAACGGTATTACTAACAGATCTGTTCTATCTTTGGGGCCACTGATTATCGTATGTCGACAGTATCGGTCTGGATGCTATGCTACATCTTCTTACTGAGACCAGCCTCTTCCTATCCCTTCCGAATGGCTGCCTTTGCCAAGTAACCGGAGAGCCAATTATTTACACAGCAACCAATTTGAAAGCCACACTAGATGTCAAAGAACGGGCAGTTCAACCTTCAGCTCAAAAGAGAGCTTTTCCGTTTGCTGGTCAGCACTGTGAGCAAGCTTCCAAACGCCACAAATCAGGTTCGACGGCTGGTAATGCACGGCTTCCCGTGCATAATAAAACAATCAGGTGAATTTCCTTGCGGATGAGGTGTTTGCGCGATATGAACACGTTGTCAGGAATAGGCTAGCGATTATTGCTTTCGCCCGCTCGAAAATCTTCTATTCGCGACTACAGCGGCTACCAGGGACAGGAAAGATTGTTGCTGGGCTTTCCCGTCACCGTGCGTGCGCCCTAAACTATCAGTCTCACCGAATCTTTACGTCATCTTGATCTATCAGACATTCTCAACAAAATTTATCCCTCATACCAGCGATCACCCAACGACAAGCTTGACGATTATGTTGACCCCGATCCTAAAGAACAGGAACGGCATGCTCGCCACCTATCTAAATACATTTTCCCTCGACAGTATGGCTTGAGAAGCGTGTTTACTGAGACAAAGATAAAGGGTTCTATAGGCTTCTCAGCGGATTATTCTAACAGGGAAGCTGAGATCAAGGTTGTTCGCCTGTGGCTTAAATCTTCGAACACTCATCGAATCAGACCAAGGGGCCTTGCAAAACACCGAAGCGTCTGAGGGAAGCTCTCCGCCTCCTAGACAAGATGCTATGGAGACACAAAAAGTGCAGCTATAAAGCCTTACGAGATAAAGTTTGTTTCTCGAAGGTATGGATCTCAGAAACTCATTGCCTTTTATCACCTTTTCTCTAAATCATCCTTTAGGTCCGGAACACGGACGGCAGACAGCTGGACTCTAGTCTGATTCTAGTATGTTGTGCATTTCGTCCTGCACACTCGGGAAAGAAACCTTCTATAGGAATACGTTTCGGAGCAATCTATCATTCTGTCTCAGATTCCGATGGCCGCTGATACCTCCTATGATTCTTCCGGAAATCGGATATCACCCATCGGGTTAACACAAGCAGAGCGACACGCTAAAGCAAAGCCTCGGTTTGCAGACTTTGCTTGTCCATACGTTGAGGTTAATCTTGTCGTGTATACCTTTGCAAATCACTTACTTTGCCCAAGGTTTACCGTTTTGTAGCTATAGTAACCAAGGCGGTGATACCCAAAGCGTTCTGGGGAAATCAGAAAAACTTGAATGTTATTCTCAAGCGTATGTCCCATTGACAGGGTCAAATACTACTGAGATTTCAAAGGGCTTCCAGATGTCAAAACATTCATTCAATGCCGGAGATTTGAAAGTGTAACCCTTCACAGTGTTGTTCAAGGGTTCAGTACCTCAGAGTGCGACTGGTTGATGCCCTCTGGCGACCTGGCCCATCAACAAGCAAGAGTTTCAGTTTCAGACGCATTGAAACGCAAAGAGATCCTTCAGGAGTTTATCTTCTGGTATTTCGACTCATTTGTGATCTCATTGCTAAAAGTAATGGCTCGACTCAACCCAGACGGAGTTGTCATGATTGACTTGTTTTTGTAGACCAACTTCTACATAACTGAAACGTCGGCATTCAGGAACAGAGTATTATATTTTCTTCAAGACGACTGGGATGTAATGTGTGCACCGCTCATTGAACGACTGACGGCTGGTACGTTCATAAAGATGTCAGATGTACGTTAGACACATTTTTCTATCGCATGCTAGTCTGATGCAAATCGTAGACGGAAGCGGCAGAGCTTCTGCGACAACGCAAGCTAGGTTTTTCGTTCGTTCGTCTCCTCCCAAAAGAGACTGGAGTGCGGCCAATTGTCAATCTCCGCCGTCGAACAACTGTTCAACGAGTTAGTCCTTTAATTGAGTTCTTCAGCTACATTAGCTGTAACTTGCTATCTAGCACGGCTTCCCGTCGGAACAGTCTATTAATCAGATCTTGCAAGCTGCTTTTCATATCTTAACGTACGAAAAAGTGAGTGCTCCGGTTTCGAGATAGCAGTCCTAAACGATAAACCTGATCCGATAGCATAATCACCAAGAGCGTCTTGGTGCTTCTGTGTTTAGCCCCGACGACATTTATATGAAGTTGAAGGCCTTCAAATCTCGCTTATCTGGCGGTGACTTGTGGGTATCGAACATTCAGATCCCAAAAATAAATACTCAATTTCGAAATAAGGCCCCACCTGTACTTTGTCAAGATGGATGTCCAAGCCTGCTTTGATACTATAGAACAAACAAAGTTATTAGAAATTCTCCGGGAGCTATTATCTGAGGTGAAAGTCTGCTACTGCTTCAGGCACTTTCTTGCGAGCTTACTACTTCAACAGGAGCGCTACCTACTACAGAAATACGGGCAAGTGCGATCAGCCATGGGGCGTATTAGGAGGACTTTTGTCAAAAAAGCCATGCCGGAGGGTAAGAGCTTTTAATCCTTTTCCCCTGTAGTGTTGGCTGACAACTTTACCCACAGATGAACACCCCCATTTTCTAACCTATGCAGCCAAATTAGCGGGCTTACTACGACAGACAATCTTTGTAGACCAGGTGAACTAAGCAATCATGTGTGAATCGAGTGGTATATTTACTGGGTTGACAGGTTGTATACTCATATTCACAACGACAAGACATTTTGTCGCTACTCGAAGAACACATTACAGAAAATATAGTTAAAGTAGAATAATTTTCCTGCTTTAATCGCTAGGGAATGCTAAGGGTTCCAACAGATTGGAAATCATTACTATCGCCAGACGGTTGGAATACCCCAAGGATCAATCCTCTCCTCCATCCTCTGTTCGTTTTTCTATGGCGACCTCGAGAGACGGTTCACAAACTTTAGCCATGATCCTGGGAGTGTATGCCCTCAGCAAAACTTCATAATTCCTCTTTTTGAGCCCTTTTACATAGGTAATGCTAAGGTTCATTGATGATTACCTATTTATTACCAACAATCGGACGAAAGCTCAACAATTCGTTGAAATGATGAACAAAGGTCCGGTTCGTGCGCCATCCTAGTATCCTATCCCTAAATATCGTTTAGGTCATCCCGAATACGGGTGTTTCGTCTCAAAGGAGAAAACTTTGACCAATTTCTATCACGGGATCGAGATAACTAGTGTCACTGAGCCTATGCAACGAAGTAAGTGACTAGTGTGTCATTCGAGCTTAGCTCTGCTTAATAACGATGATACGTGATCAGGTTTTCCGTGGTGCGGTTACATGATTGATATGAAGGATCTATCTGTCTCCGTCGACTACTCTAGATATAGTGGGATTAGTGTGTCTCTTTCTCCTTACTCTTTTCGGTGGAGCTGACTTTCTGGAGCCTTGCGTGACACATTGAGTATTGATCGAGGTCAAAATCCGGGCGCAGCGTTCACCCGTAAAATGGTTCGGTACGCAAGCCGCGTGAGTAGAAAAGTATTTAATACTTACTCGGGCGACAACAGGCTTGCGCTAGCAAAACGTCATCCAATACATTCCGATACTCGGTTGAACACTAGATATGTGATATATCTTAACATTTACCAGAACTTTATAGTCTGTGCAATGAAGATGCATGGGTACCTTTCCAGTTTACAGTCTAGGAAAAATCCACTTTTTATCTATAGTGCGTACACTTTGCTCGATGTATCGAAGTTGATTTATCGGATCGGTCTCTCCCAAGACACCATACAAAGGATGATTCATAGCTGCTATTCATCACTCGGACACGGAAATGATACATCAGAGAGGATGACTAGTCAATATCGATCTTCGGCGCGAAAGTCTGTTGTACTTTGGTAGCGTCTTCTTTCTGGTTCTCCTGTTCACTTTTCACCGACTCGAACCGCTCACAGGCTGGGAGCTCACGCTTTCTACCACATTCTAAAGAAAAGATCAGGTCAATATCAAAAAGTTTTACGGCCCCTGAGTTTCGAACTATCTCGACCACGGAGTAGACGTTTTAGAAAACAATTTTCTCGCTTGACACAGGAGGGGTTAGCTGGCTTAAACGAGATTACATTCTGACTTTGAATTCGACCGTTGTAAAAAGGATATTATTCTGTTACTGTACTATAACAACTTAAAAAAAGCAACTGTCAATGTCAATTTGATACCGAGTTAGCCGAGACACGTGATTGCACCGGTGCCTTGGAACTGAGTCTGTTCCCGTCGCCCGAGGATGGGGTGACGTCGTGCAACCTGTACAATGTTCAATATAGGACTAGTCACGCTCATCCCCCGAAGATTGCTCAGCAGATGGTATATAAGGCCTCTGGTCAGATTCTCATATCAAAGACAACTCCCCAAAATACTTCCAGTTCCGAATTATCTACGTCTATATTCTAGCGCGACTATGTCGGCCTTTTATACACTCAAAGCCGAGAAACCGGATGGCAAAACGTACGATTTCACTGACTTGAAAGGAAAAACTGTCTTGATTGTTAACACTGCCTCTCGATGGTATGTCTCTTTGCATGGTTTTTCGACGTTGCCCTAATAGCAATGGCTTGTTAGTGGATTTACTCCGCAATATAAGGGTATGAAAGAATCACCTCGTCGTTGCCGCTTGTGACAAGTCTTTGAAAGGTCTCCAGGCTCTTTACGACAAGTATAAAGACAAGGGACTGGTTATAATTGGTTTCCCATGCAATCAGGTATGGCTTTTAGCGAACTCGACAACTCACGTGCGCTAACAAAGAATTACGCGCTAGTTCGGCGGGCAGGAACCAAAAGACGACGGATCAATAGGCGAATTCTGCACTATAAACTACGGCGTTACTTTCCCCATCATGAAAAAGTCAGACGTTAACGGTGATAACACCAATGAAGTGTTTAGATGGCTAAAGAGCGAGAAAGCAGGCATTCTAGGTCTTACCAGGGTTAAGGTCCTCGTTTCTCATCTCCCAACCTGATATGTTGCTGATGACATTTCTAGTGGAATTTTGAGAAGTTCCTCGTGAACAAAGAGGGCAAGGTGGTGAACAGATGGGCATCCTCAACCACACCGGAAGCTATCGACGCTGAAATAGCCAAGATCGTTTGACTAGATGGCCCCAATGCTGGGCCGAAGCTTTGACATGTATCGTTATATGTATAATTTCTGTGGATGCAATTCAATTAGACTTCAGCGATGCCTCCACTCTTGTGAAACGGAAAAGACGGCGATGCGATTCAAGATGGATTGAGCCTCTAATATACAATTTGGTCCCTCCTATCACCAATTACGGTCATTTTAACAGGATCAGTCAAAAGCTCCTCAACACTTTTCTTGTCTTCATCTTGGACGTCTGGGCCGGTCTGGGTGCTTCCTAGTCTACGGTTGAGAGTATCCATTCCACATGTAAGCTGTAGTTTACTCAGACCTCCTAGGGAAAGATTAAATGAACAATTATGGTCAAGGTTGTTTGTACATGCGGTCAGCAGAAACCCCCTGACTATAACTAGTAAAACTTACGCTGGGTTTGACCGGATAGAGGATCAATGACTGGGAGCTATGCCGCCCATTCCTTAGGCTTAAATCGTTTGCTCCGAAAACAATACCTTTGCAGAAGCAAAGAAATGTACGTATTTCAGGACTCTCGAAGCTCCTTCAGTCTAGTAATCACTAAGTCATGGAGTTATCTGTGTCTGATTAGTGTCAAGGAAACGGTTAGAGCTAGTACAACACAATGCAGCTTGATATCAAGTCATTGGAGAACGAAACCCTGTCAGCTAGATATTACAGAGGACATGGGAAGTTTTGCTAGCTGGTCACGTTAAGTCGCGCTTTAGCTGACTTGGCTATATCATCTGCTGCCTTCTCAGATATCTGCGGCGCACGATTAGTAACACCCATAATGCTATGCCGGATGTACTTGCCATATACGTTGGAGTGGTGATGAAAAACCCAGGAACATTTGACCAGGAGCTCGCATCCACTACTCGCAACCGGTCAACTCCCCTGACCCTAAAGTGTTGGTCCAAAACGGCATTTGGATCTATCAAAATTGACAACAGCTTCTCGTATTAAAACGGATGCCGTTCGTACCATTTTCTGGCCCTATTGCATTTGTGCAGCACGCATGGTGGCCTGAATTGATATTAGTTGCCGTTTTCATCATTTTTGACTGTTGAAGAAAGGGTTACCAAACACGCGATTGAGAATGTAATCATCAATCTCGTTGTCATCAGTCACGTTGGACCCAGGAGTGAGCTCAGTATCTAGAAACAGGGCAAGCGGGGATATCGTGACAATGTTCCTGGCGCGCCTGATACCGTCACGTAGAGCAGCGATGTCTTGGGGGCCTCCAGGAGCCTGGAAATGAAGCTTCTGTATGTCCAGCCTGTCCTGAGGATGAGAGCCTGTTAGGCGTATGGTTCCTTTCGAGGAAGGATGAGCTTTCAGTACGACAGCCGTGAGAGTATTATGGCTGTCTGCTGCAACTTGCGGTACACCTGCGAAAGAGTAGATTACCATGTATTCTGGGGCGAATAGTGAGATTCCAGTACCTCTAAAGAACCCTTGAAAGGATGTAGGTGCAAAGTATGTAAGAATATCAGGTGCTGGAAGGTTCGGCGAAGACTTTGCTACAACAGCATCGAAGGCTCCGGCAAAGGCATAGAGGTTTTCGTGGTTTGACTGGAGCCATTTTCGAAGGCAAGGATCCTTTTCAGGATCTGAGAGGAATGTACAGCCCTCGAACAACGTATAGTTGTTTTTCAGTCGCCATATGACCGAAACCTCGTCGTGGTCTGATGCCAGCCAGTTAATGCGGAGTACAACGCGCGAAACCTTGATCAACCGACCTTGAAAGTTTATCCCAACTCCAGGAAGGTCGACAACAGTTTCAATATTGTGCTGATTTAGGTGATTACGGTCACCGATTCCCGATAACTAGTTGGGGCTGTGAAGACCTTGTTGCCCGGAGATGCTCAGACACCTACCATAAGCTGTATATATGAGTAAGGTAAGCTGGTTTGGTATAGCTGAACTGAGGCTCACAAGTTGCGGGCTTTGGAATACGCCAGCACTCACAATAACCTCATGCCTTGCCGTAACGTTCTGGATCTTGAGGTCGGTTTTACCAGCAAAGTTGCTCGCTACGGGTAAAACTGCACCTGGAGAAAACTGGATCCCATATGCAGAGACTTGTTGACCAGAATTACACAGCAGAAGTTTCGTCGCTAGGGTGTCGGACAAGATTTGGAGCTTTCCACTACGAGAGTCTCGCACACTCGCCAGCCGTTCATGCACACTTGATCTTATATGATTCTCGTCGACTGTAACGCCAACTGGAGCAACGCCAGCCTGGTTATCTCCATTTATGGAATTCTGATCGAGTATGGGAACGCCAGCCAAAGTCAGCGTTGTGATCAGGGCCGTAAGTTGAGGATCTGCAGGAAGGAAGATCAGCGAATAAATCCACGCAGAATAGCGGACGTATAAGACCCAGCAACAAAGGATCTCGTATGATAACGTCTAACGGAAGACCGCTGGTTTTCAACCAACCACGAAAACCGTGATCAGGCGATAATAACTCGACACGATCTAGGCTGTGCTCTATGCGGCGGAAGTAATTTTGCATATTGTCTCGGGACCAAGACTGGTCATTGAATGTGTTAGCGATACCATCGAAATCCTGCCTCGTCCCGCTGATAATATTGATCATTGCGTTGTGAACCTACAGAAGCACAGATCAGAGTTGGCAGATGTACGAGAAAGAAGGAGCCAATACTGTAGACCCTCCTAATGCCCTCGCTCTCGGATACCTTGATGATAGTTAGACTTTGAGTCTCTCACGACAAAATGCCTTACCAAGCATCATCTCTTTGGACATGAAAGCCATCAGGGTATTCTGAGTACGTATAATTTAACTCAATCTGTGGGTCTTGAGAAAAGAGTTGGTCATTTGTTCGGAAATTCTTGGGGTATGGCGCTAACCTTCAAGAGATCGAAGAGCGAATGCAGGTATAGTCGTATTGAAGTTGACAACTTCGTGGCCTGCATCAACCAACAGGACTGGATGGCAGATCAGCCGGGAATTCTAGAGAGTGGGTACGACAAAATATACCAGAAAAGCCAGATTCAGCGAGGCGAGACGCAAGCGGACCGCCTCCCGCGCCAGATCCGACAACGATGAAGTCATATTCGGCGTCTGACAAGTTGGGACAATCTTGAAGGGAGGATAAAACCGTAGAGATGAAAAGACTTAGGAATAGACAGCGTATCATGAAGG
This sequence comes from Calocybe cyanea, assembly GCA_018851305.1. Classification (NCBI taxonomy): domain Eukaryota; kingdom Fungi; phylum Basidiomycota; class Agaricomycetes; order Agaricales; family Lyophyllaceae; genus Calocybe; species Calocybe cyanea. The sequence goes on from JABCKL010016737.1 coordinate 59,735, forward strand.
GTATGAGACTAGAATAACATTCCACGGAGGATTTATACTAGGAGTCGAGTCAGGCGACACCCTAGCAACGAAACCACATGTCCCGCTCCCTAATACTAGAAGTTGCGTGAATGTTTTTCTGGTTTTCATCTACCATTTCTCGGCGGCCAGATCATATATTTAAAGTCCGTCTGGAATGCAATCTTGCGCTCTAAGTTCTTGATAGAAAACAAGACCCCACGGTAGGAAGGAAGCAGTACTGTGCATGGGAAAAAGCTGACGCAACAGAGGAGCTGTATGAATGGGCCATAGTATCGGAACTGAATGAACGAGGTCATGGGCCGAGACGGGTTCCCAGACGCGATATATAATTGACGGAGCATGGGAATCTGGAGTTCTGACCGATCATCGAGCCGATACATGACCTTAGCATAATGAGCCCTCACCTCCAAATCAAAGCTAATTCCCGACCAAGGTTTTCCGGGATTGGTAAGAAAGACTTCATCAACAATTCTTTCATAACTTTGAAGTTCTTTAGCCCAATGTGGATAAAGGACAAGAACTGCTTCTTTCCATGCGAGAAAGATTTGCTTCCAGTCCGATTCTGAGCCAACTGGTCGGTTGGTGTGGGCATGATCTTTTTTAATGATAGCAAAACCACTCGCAAATCCTTGGGCTAGTCATCTTGATCATACCCTTGCTGTATTCCAGCATGCAGCTTCTCAAAGTCAACATACTGGTCAAGTATGATAAGCTTCCAGATAGATCTCGGAAGTGGTTGGTGGAGAGGATGAATGCGCATGGTTTCGATAAGAGGCTCGAGAGTACCTTTGGTTGCAAAGAGCTGACAAAGATGACGGGTTTCCGCAATGATTGGACCAGCAGTCTCCACGTGCATGTGCAACAGTTCAGCAATATGAGGTGCACCTTTGAGAACAGAGTCTGGAATCGTTGAGCTTCCTCTACCGGATGGACTTGATTTGAGAGCACTAAAAAGTTCCGGAAAGAGGGGGCGTTGATCCTGCCCTCGACCAGCTTCAAGCCTCCTGGCCAAGTCATGCAAGATCGCATACTCAACGGCGTCATTGGCCTCTCCTTGATTAGGTCTGCGAACCGAAACCCCTTGACCCAAAAGAGCGTCCCGACGCACATGAAAGAGAATTCTGTCTTCATCAGACAATCCATCCGGGGTCCGTTCACGCGATGGCCTGTCCACCCCGGTGCGGTGCTCTCTGGGAGGCGTGGTGTTAGTCTGCCCAATCTGCTGATCAAGTTGACTGAGGAGGTCCGTCGCCTCCCCCACCGAGACCCGGCGTTGCTCCAACATCCGCGTGAATGCAGTCGCCTCCAAACGTCCTGCAACAACATCCTCGATGGCTGATTGCCAAAACTCTGATTCCCTTTGAATATCTTCAGCCGGATCAATCCCACCAGGATGCTCGACCTGTACACCTGAAGACATTGATGGCAAAGTAGCAGACAAGTGCTCTGAGGGGTTGGAACCAGAGAGCGAATTCGAAGCATTGTTATTATCAGTCATAAGATTTTGATGGTGAGGGCAGTGAACGATGGTATTTTTGCAAGATCACAAAGCTATCAATACTGATTAGGTTCGGTTGGGAAAACAGTTTGGGAGCAATTGTAGAAGCCGGATTGGTGATATTTTGAGATAAAGAGGGTTGGCTGGGCGTAGTACGATGAAGTGTTTTATGGGATCGTCATTCCAAGAGGCGAGGACTGCTTTGGTTATGTTTACAATCAGCGTGAAGAGTCAACACCGTCACATAAAGAAAGCCGAAAAGAGTGAAACCAGCAAAAGGAGCCACTTTATGGCTACTGCTCTCTCTCCGGAAAGTGAAAAAAGCATCTACTTTGACGCCCCTATTGCACAGTTTACAATGTCTTCTCCCCCATCACATTCAACAGTCGACCCAGAGGCCCCTGCTCAGCCCGCAAACAATGACAATGACGTCACCGGTACTGACTCTGTCGTCCACAGGCCGGAGAGCTCTTCTGGATGGCTGCCCGCAGTAGACTTACTTCCAGAATCAAATGGAACACCACACAAGGCGCCAGTTACGAATGTATCCTCCTCTCAATACGAGCACAACGGAAACCTAAGACGATCGGCGTCGCGTCGGAGCTTGTTCACTACATCAGATGGTCAGCCTATTGAGGGATCGACATTCATTGCAGGTGCTGCGACAACTGGCCCACATTCGGTTGCTCAGCCACATGAAGAAATTCAAACAAGAACGGAAGCGGCGAACGCGTCATTGACGCCTAAACAAAGGTCAAGGATCGCAAAGACAGAAGGTAATGTGACCCCCCTATCATTATCATTACTACGAGGCATTGTCATAAATCTCGCGATGAAGCCAAAGATGCAAAATTGTTGTCAAAAGTTATCAAGGACGAAGGTCGAGCCGAGAAAAAAGCATTCAACATCGCTCTCAAAGAGTTGGCAGACCTCCAGAAATTGCAGGCTGCCGCGATCAAGGTTGGGTTTCTCACCATACTTCTGTAAAAGCATTTTTGCTCAGTATATTAGACTCAGGAAAGTGCACATGCGGCGCGAACAAAGACGCAGCTCGAGCTGAAAAAACAAGAGGAACTCTTTCTAGCTGCTCGTGCCAAATATCATGCTGCACAAGCACGCCTCGGCTCCCAGGACGAGGCCATCGAGAGCGTTAAAGAAAGTGCCAGAATTGCAACAGAAAGGCTGCAGGCGAAGTCTCAAGAGGTGGATAGCTTACGGACAATGTATGCTGTAGACGAGAGGGAGCGTGCTGCACGACTGGCTGCAATGAACGGGAAGCATGATTCGAGCTGTACTATTGCTTGAGCCGCACGGACTCTTTTAACTACACTGGCACATCTTTATTAAGGGAGCTATCTTAAATAACCTCGTTTGTTACAAAATCTCGCAAGATCTACGAAAACTTCAGTTGGATGGAGTTGCCGATGAAGCTGCATCCTCCATTACTAGAATGTTTCCAAGACGTAGAGCGTGACTGAGACAGCATGTCCGCTCAGGCTCACAACTTACGCCACATTTCCTACTCGGGTACGTACATCATAACCAGATAACATAGAGCATTAATTACGGCGCTATCGTACGCCCGCGCTGTTTGGGACATCGAAATCACCCTGGATATCTCTTTCAAAGATCCCCAGCCGCTTTGCGCCACTAGGGTACAATGCGGTAATTTCCTCGACTTCTTTCCATAGTCGATCCGAACCTTCGACAGGGGTGAAAGTATACACAATCGACAACGCAGAAGGTGTTCCACCTTCGATACTGGTAGATATGGCTTGACCGAAAGTTCAGTCGTCAATGAAAAAGGGCGAGGACCTGGATGACATGCCTGTATCAATGAGAATGATCTTTCCGTCACATCTAGAGCGAATTCCCTGCGAGAAAGGGGAGTGAGAAGTCAGGACGTGAAGAGACTTTATTTCGTAAAAAGACCTGGATTACCTCTTTTTGTATTGTATGGCCCATAATCAAGCGTCTAGCTCCAATTCTTTCTAGAACGCCATCGATATGAGCACAGACAACTTCGTCCTCGCCTTCAGCCCAGCCGCTATACCAAAACGGACCGTTTCTTTTTTCAACAGGTACGTCAAGATCCAAGAGCTTCATGTGGCCAGTGGACAGATCGTTAAGAATGGCTAAAAAAAACAATCTGTTTCAGCTATCCAAGAGAGTAACGACAAAGACTCGCACCGTTTTTAGGTGGTTTAGAATACGTTGTCATTCTAGATACCGCGAAGCGAGAGAGCGCATTGATGCGTGAAGGGAAGGGCGTTAGATCTTCGTAAGTTGGCGACAATCCTCCGTGCACGAATGCTAGAGCAGCGTGAGAGAAAGGGTTCCCACTGACGGGTGAAAAGGGAGTTTTGTTGGCTTCAGGAGAATCCTCATTTCTGGCTAATGATCCCTTCTTATTTTTGAAGGGTAAAAATGCCATAGATTGTAGGGCATTTCTCAGACGGCCCGGAGGTGAGTAAGGGGCATCTAGTTCAGACGAGAAATGCAAAGGGAGGCGGCAGGCTGCTGTGTAATGCTCTTTCCATTCATTTGCGAGCTCGTCCCGAATATATTTCCATCTTGCTTCGTTGCGCTGCGTGATTGAGAATCGCTCTCCTTGTGGCAAATCCGACGCGAAGGAATCGAATTCTTCTGGAGTTACATCACTATAAAGCGTGGCTCAGATGCGGATAGCTGACAATAGACGAGGGCTCAGAGCTTACTTCCAGTCGCCTCAATAAAGGATATGAATTAGCATCATGAGCACCGTAAAATATAAGCGACCGGTTACCATATAGATTCATGATTTCATGGCTTCCCAGGAGGTGGACTGTATTTGCGCCTTGACGCTTCGCCTGTTTGTGGAGATTTTCCATATATTCAAACAGTATACGCATATTTTTGCCTCTTCAAAACGGAATGTAAGAGTGTCCCTTCAGACCGTTGACAAATGGGCTCACCGATCCATGATATCTCCCATTTGTACAAAGAAATCGACAGCGCCAGCCCAGTTGATTTTTTCGTCCACAACGCCTGAGAACCTCAGAATTTTCAATGCTGTTGAAAAGTCGCCGTGCAGGTCACCGACCGCCACGATTTTCCTGACAAATTGCCTCCTAGACCTTGATGATACACCCCTGGTGGTGAGTCCCTCATATGCCACTGACCCCGCTGATGGTTTGAACATCAGAAGCATGATTTCCATAATCACATTGATGTCAGCAAGCTCAGTGAGCTCCGCAGTGTATATCAGATAGAATAGAATGAGGGGAGGGACGACTACGAAGAGTAGTGCGATGTTTCTTAGCGAGTGCATGATCCCTGACTTGTAGTTGGGTCTTCTCCGCTATATCGCTGTTGTACTGTGGTAGCTGATTAGAGTGAACAGTCCAAGTGCATACCATATTATATCTGCCGTATAACAGATTTTTTCGGACCTTGCAACAAATATGATAATCTGATCAGCCTCATAGATAATTTCAAAACAATAAATTTGGCAGTCTCGAAGCGAGACGGATCAGATACGACTGATCCTTCCCCCCATGGGGGGAAGGAGGGGAAGGTCTGGTGACAAAGTCAGTGATTGTCGTTATGTAGGAATTCGGAATATCGGCAGTTTCATCAATTCGTTGGCTTGCCTGGTCACTGTGTAACATTACGAAGTTGATGAGCCATCATAGAAATAATGCCCAACGAACAACAAGGAGCACAGACGTAGCGTGTCACCGCATGGTATGGAAAATTTAAGGGACGTTAAGCAAACCCTATGGGTTACAGCCATTCTGATGAGTGATTTGGAGACTTGTTATTAAAGGATGTGGCCGCAAAATAACATCTGCTTGCCGAGAGTCATGAACTCCGATTCTGTGACTTCCTCACGAAACCATTAGTGATTTAACGCTTTGAAATGTATTGTACATGTTTACATGTGAACTCTCTAAATCCTGAATTCTGAGTGAATAAATGCGTAGTCTGCACACAATGCTACAGTATTGGATTCTTTATGAGTAACGAGCGCAGGAAAGGCAACTTCAGTGAGCTTACAAACTTTCGTACAATCGATCTGTGATAAGATTTCCAATGATGATCGAGCCTCACTACCTGGCGTCGACAGCGTGTCGAAGATGCACGATGATATCTAATTAACGAACGTGATTTTGTTGATGAAGTGCATCAGCACGTTCCGAGTCGGACCGATTGGATGGTAAGCAGTGCTACGTCGACCCGCGTGCTCGCTCAAGCTCGAGAACAAAGTGACACAGCACGACGGCCTTGATCGGCTGGACAAAGAGGGAAGGAGAAGTGTTTGAGATGGACGGATGGCCGAAGAGCTTCTCGCTTCAACTCGATAGATACATATAAGGGTATACCAGGTGAACACCAGCATTAGGGACAGAAATCAAGCGGCAATATAGGCCACGTTCATTGATGAATGGAAGAGACTGGAAAGATCAAGACGTTCTAGTAAATTAGTAAGCTTACATCTACAGCATTCTAGATGATCAACTGTGGAAATCGCCTATGATTTCTCTTTCATCGATGGCGAGGATTTCTTGCCTATCAGGGTACAGTGCACTGACAACCTCTTTTTCAGCCCAACGTCGCTCGAAATCCTTCCCGATGGGTGTAAAATTATAGCGAATGGATAATGCGGAGAGCACGCCACCATATGCATGAGATATGCCTTTATACAAGTATTAGGCTGTTAGTCTAAACCCAAAAGGGGATTTGACCGGGATGTACCTGTATCTATGATAACAATCTTTCCGTTGCACCTCGAGACAATTCTCTACAAGGTTAATTTCCGTAACTTCAAACACGTTTGACTAAAAATCGATTCACCTCAAAGTTGGGAGTATGTCCCATTATCATACGTCGCGTTCCAATTCTTGCAAGGACTCCATCGACCTTGGAACAAACAACTTCATCCGGGTCAAGAGCCCACCCACGATACCATAATGGACCGTTGGGAGAATATAAGTTTCTCTCTGAAGCGGTAGCACCTAAGGAAAGAATTGATCAAGCTGCCTAGACAAGTGGTGGCGCAGACTCATACTCTCGGGAAAGCTATAATAAGGGCTCGGTGGATGTGGTAGTGGCTGCTCTCTGTGCTGTGCCTTCCAAAGCAGCGAACTGGAAAGCTCATTGATGCGCGCGGGGAACGGCGTTAGGTCTTCGTATGTCGGCGATAACCCACCATGCACAAAGGCTAGAGCGGCATGAGAAAGAGGGCTAGTAGACGGCAAGTTTTCGTATGTTTGCGGTGAGCCTTCAAGTGAAGATAACTGATCGTGATGAGAAACATCTTTTGCCGACGGCGGATATTGGGTATTTAGAGCTCCAACTGAGGGGTGTAATGGGAGACGACAAGCTGTTTTGTAATCTTGAGCCCAAGATTGGCCGATGTTACCTGTGGAAAGCGCTCGCTGACGTTCCTGTATTGAACCAAAGGTCTCGAGTTCCGTAGGTCTTACGTATCTTGGATCATGGCTGAGAGGCAGGGTAGTATTAGGTAAAACAGGGCTCACCGCCAGTCGCCTTTGGGAGGTTCCCGAGAAAATTAGTAATGATGATAGGATAGAGCTCAGTTGGCTAGTATTACCGACTGCATTCATGACTTCGTGATTACCCATAATGGTGACTACAGCTCCGCCGCAAGTGCTTGCCTGATTACGAAGTTTATCCATTAATTCATATAAAAGAATCGTATCGTCACCCCTTCAAGCAAGCAAGTTAGATATATACGGGATTTGCTGCAACTGTGATCAAACTTGGAGACACCCACCGGTCAAGAATGTCCCCCGTTTGCACAAGATAGTCAACTTGCCCAGTCCAATTCCCCAGCTTGTCTATAACCTTCGCAAACTGAAGGACCTGCATCGCATTATGCAAGTCCCCATGGAGGTCTCCCACCGCTACTATGTGTCTGCTAAACGGCTTCCTGGTATCTGGTGACGACACATAATGACCGGGTTTACCGTTCGCTAATGATCCTAATAGTGACTGTAACACAAGAGGGGAGATACCCTTGATTAAAGCTGCCGTCTTCTTGATATCTGCGAGCTCACGAAGCTCCAGGGTGTAAGTAAGGTAGAAGAGGATGAGGGGAGGTATGACGACCCAAAAAAGTAGGGTATTCCGCGAAGGCATTGTGATGATTCAGGCCGGGTATACGATCAAACGCAGACTTCAAAGATTGTTAAAAGTGACTTTAAGAGGTTGTAGACAGTGACTGTGTTGTAACGTGGCCACCATCAACCTATCATTTAGTTTGAGCATTCATTTGATCGGCTAATTGATCCGTTTCGCACCTGATTTCGAAATGGGAGATAGACACGGATAGACACGAATGAGTATGATAATAATGAAAAGGGTACGCTACAAACCCTGAGTTGTCCTCGGCTTTGAGTGAATGGTCTTGACGATGGGTCAAAGGATGTTTTGATACATGATAATCTCATAGCTGCCTTTTTGTAAGTGTGGTGCCGGTGACATCTAGCCCTGCTCGTATTTGAACACAATCTCAGCTTACTATGTTGATGTTGTCAGATGCAGTTAAGATAGGAGCGTTGCAGAGATAAAGATGGAGTTTTCACTAAGTAGTAAGCGTAACAATTCGGACGTCACATGTGATCAACAACTCAGAATCCAACTCATGCCTCCTCGCGTCTTTGGTAGTTAAATAACGCTAAGTCTATAAGCCAACTTCTTAACCCAAGCTAGACCAGTCAGAAGGTCACCGGTACCCACCATCTGGTTTGCTTGTATCGCTCACTGAAGTGCCGTCAATTCTTTGGCCTTTTGAACAGATTATGCTTATAGTTATCTACGACAAATATCAGGATCTCTTGATTAGCTGATGCTTTATCCCGCGAATCTAATCGTCTGCTTGTCCCGCAGTAATCACATCGTCTATGGCACAATGCTCAGCAAAGTAAAACAATAAGAAACGTGGGAGTGGGGTAGAACATACCAATCTTTAAAACGGCACGGACAAGCTATTTTGAAAGTAAATATGAGCTTGTACTTTTACTTGATGATACTGCTGAGGGCCGTACCTGAGTGGCCAACAAATACTGTTGCCTTTTCGAGATTAGAGGATCGTAGACAAATTGCTTCTTCATGTCTATGCGGACCTTAAATATGTAGAACAAAGCACATAGGCTTTGATGAACGTACCACTTTCTCCTCTACCGTTGCAGTCAATTCCAAGGGTTGAATTCCTCTCGTTAATTTGCCTGCTCTTGACTTCTGCAAGAGTCTCTATGGGTGGCAACCCGCTATTTTCTGCTAGAGCAAGCGGCACGGCATCAAGGGCGGATGCAAAAGCGCGCATTGCATATTGCTCTATTGATGGAATCTGGGTGCATGTGTCGGTGGTGCTATTAGTTCTATGGTAAGTATGGGCCAACACATACCTCATCTGCTGCCTTTGATACCGCCACTGAGCAGCTAATATCGGCGGCACCCCCGCCATAAACGACTCGATTGTCGACCACGAGGTTGCGAACGACACATATGGCGTCATGAAGGGCACGTTTTGCCTCGTCCACGATCTGTAAGTTCACATGAGGGACTTCCGGACTTCGAGATCCCAGATAAAGAATTACCATTTTGTTACTCCCGCGAACAAAGATCGTAACTGCACGCGTATTCGCACACTCTTCTATCACGAGCATTTTGTCACGCGTAGTTCCAAAGGAAATTTCCCGCACAATGCCCGCCTTACCCAACTTCTCGACAGCAAGATCTTCAAATCGGGGTACAATGCGGCCTTGGGTAGCTATGGCGATAAGCTTTCACAGCTTGAGCCATTGAGGCCGTTGAACAAGGTGGATTCCGCACGTACCTCAATCTCCGGTCCACCAACCCATCTCACCGCAGGTAATTCATTTTGCATCAATAAATGATTGGCCTCATCATCAAAACCCCATTGACATATGACCAGGTTGGCACCAGTGTCTTTGACTCTTTTGATCATATCCGTGAATTTCTCTTTCTCGTAATCTCTGAGCTTTTTGTACTCATCGACACTCGTGATATCCAGCTTGTGCTTTGTCTTTGGCCGTGGTGGCTCGAAAGGACATGTGAGTATGGCGAGACGTGCATCTTCGACGGAGTGGGGCATCTGTGGATGAGACATATCTTTATCGATAAGTACCCCTTTTATCAGAGTCGTATCCGCCAGTGAGCCTCCAACTTTTCCATCAACTTTGATAAGATCGAACGAGACGTCACGACGCTCGAGATCAGCTACGGTTAGCACAGCGTCCACAGCAATTTGTGCAAAGTGTCTCAGCTCCTTCGATACGCTGATAAGATTAGAACCGAGATAATGAGTTCTGGTGCTTGACATATTGCATTGGGATCCTCACATTTTACTGCCAAGGCTCGTCATGGCAGTTTTGAGAAGGTTGTCGGTGTCTTCTTTCGTAAACTCAACGACATCCGATATGCGATCAAGCTCTTCTACAGCGACTGCGCACGCACGGTCGAAACCATCTGCAATACGAATAGGGTGGATTCCCCTGTCTAAAAGAGCTTCACTTTGTTCCAATAGAGCTCCAGCGAGTACTATAAGCAATATTATGTGTCATCCAAAAAACTAGGGCAGTTACACACCAACAACACCAGTCGTCCCATCGCCAATCTCGTCATCTTGACTTTTTGATAACTGTACGAGTAGCTTAGCTATCTGATGTTCGACTTCCATCTGACCCAAGATCGTCGCTCCGTCATTTGTGACCGTAATCTCGCCGTCGGCAGATATCAAAATTTTATCGAGACCTTAAAATCACAGTAAGCTTCATTATGATTAACAAGATGGATGGGTACCTCGGGGGCCAAGCGATGTTCGGATTATGTTGGCAACCGTTCGAGCAGCAAGAATATGCGACTAACTTGTCATGAGAACAGAAGCCTTTAGACGATATAATACCCGAACAAACCTTGATAGCTTCGACACCATGACTTCTAGTTTTCTTTGCTTGTTCTCTAAGAATGATAAAGGGTCTGCCATACTGAGCAAAAATGAGGCCTCATACACGATATATCAAGAGATTGTGATCTCACCTCGTCCGTGGCGTAGACAGCCTGCTGGCTAGGGTCCATAACGGGGACTTTGAAGCACGCGTCGTTTACTCGTCGCGCTTAATAAAAATGGACGTGTGACTGTGACACATCACATCGGAGATTCACGAACTCATCAGCTTCAACAGCCATTTCATCGCTCACGGATTCAACAACTCAACCTTTTTTTTTTTAAGAACTTCCGTAGAATCACGCCATGGAACAGGAAATTGACGGCTGGATTGAACAATTAAGTCAGTGTAAACAGCTCACAGAGAACGATGTGAAAAAGCTTTGCGACAAGGCGAGTTTGTTTATACCACTCTCTTCTTCATCCATCCTTTGATCTAACGACATTACTCTATGTAGACTAGAGAGATCTTGATGGAAGAGTCTAATGTGCAACCTGTCAGGTGTCCAGTTACCGTCTGTGGGGATATCCATGGCCAATTTGTGCGTTGAGTTGTTATCTATGACGAACCACTATTCGCCTCACAGTACAATCAAATATTTCCAATATCTAGCACGATCTGTCCGAACTTTTTCGAATCGGTGGGAACTCACCGGACACCAATTATCTTTTCATGGGCGACTACGTTGACCGAGGCTACTATTCTGTGGAGACTGTGACTCTGCTCGTGGCGCTGAAGCTGCGCTACCGTGACAGAGTAACCATCCTACGGGGGAACCACGAATCAAGGCAGATCACACAGGTCTACGGCTTTTACGACGAGTGCCTTCGAAAATACGGCAACGCCAATGTGTGGAGATTCTTCACTGACCTCTTCGATTTTCTACCCCTCACCGCTCTTATTGATAATCAAGTATGTCCTTTTCCCTTCCTCACTTTCTACTTCCTCGCCTCTTTTTCTATGAGTTCAACACTGCGCAGTACGTTTAAAACTCGCTGAGGACGTTTCCTATTGTGTTCTCAATCACGCATCTGTGCCTCGCGTGACCAAGGGAGCTGACTCCACTTTCCCTAGATATTCTGCTTGCACGGCGGACTTTCTCCTTCTATCGATACCCTAGACCACGTACGTTCCATTGACAGGGTACAAGAGGTACCACATGAGGGTCCCATGTGCGACTTGCTATGGTCTGATCCGGACGATCGTTGCGGTTGGGGAATATCGCCTCGGGGGGCTGGCTATACCTTTGGGCAAGACATTTCGGAAGCATTCAATCACAATAATGGACTCACGCTCGTTGCACGCGCGCATCAGTTGGTTATGGAAGGTACAACTTGTCTGACGTGCATGTGGCTGTTTTTTGCTTAATAATTCTGCACAGGTTATAGCTGGGGTCAGGATAGAAATGTAGTAACCATTTTCAGCGCACCGAACTATTGTTATCGGTGTGGTAATCAGGCCGCAATCATGGAGATAGACGAAAAATTATCTTACAGTTTGTGCGCACCAGCCTTTTTAACTCTTCCACTTCGTACATTGATGTCTATTGTAGCCTGCAATTTGATCCTGCTCCGCGGGCAGGAGAACCTCTCGTTTCACGACGCGTACCCGATTATTTCCTTGTGCGTGCATTAATCTTGATGACTGAGTCAATCTGACTTGTGTTGCTTTCTCCTACAGTGAATGAAAACCTAATAACATATATACTACCCTTCGTGTACGATGACTATTAGAGAGCAATCTCGTTGTGACGCAGCAACAAAAACATGGACTAGTGATCGCTTCACCATACACCATTGCCGCCTTGTCTTCTTTTCTCTAGTTAACGCGCTACCCGATTACCACTCTTCCTTACCTCTTTGATTGGCATTTCATTCAGGCTGGAGAAAATGGAAACGTCCAGTTTCACGTATGACTTGTTGCGAACATGGGCAATTAGCGATGCAGGTACACGCTGCTCTACACAAAATGTGTTGTACATCATTTATATCCATCGTTTCCTTCGCGAGATTTGAGTCACCACTCATGAGTAACCCTTGGGAGAATCCTCTTCAACCACTTTTGTCGTTTCTTTGGTTACTTTCTTTATGACTGTCTGGCTCAATTGATGTGGGTCTTCCTGTCCGGCCGCGGTTTTTAGAGGACCAGTGACTTCATCACGGGAGTAGTAGGCAGTCGTCGGCGTTGTGCTATCATCTGGCGAATAACGTGCTTTGACGTACTGAACTGTGTGCTTTTGGAGCTCCTGACTAGTCATAGGACCAGACCTATCGGCCTAAGCAAATAACAGATTTCACGGGGGCATTGGCAGAGGTGGAAGTAATTGTTTACCTTTACTGAAGCCTCAGATGCACTTGCAAGATGTTCGTTCCAGCCTGGTGCAGTGGTATGGGGTGTCGATGTTTTATGCTGCTGTTTGGATAAGTTACGCCTTTTTTCAGTTTCTAGCACCTGACAAGGTGATACGTTAGGACGCGTGAATGTTGTGGGGTATTGCGGATACCTCAGGATCATTGTCATGCATCGTGCTGCTGCGCATATAAGCATCATGCAATCAGAAACAGTATCACATGAAACAGACCTCATAGAGCGGCTGTGGTGGATATTAGTGCTCGTACAATAAAGTTCGCTGACTATGTACCAACCTATGGGACTTGATGGAGAACGTTGTTACGGGGCGTGTGGCAGCAGATAAATGCCGCAAAGCAGAGCGGGATGAGATAAGTGAAGACATGGTGTGTGAGTGAAAAAGAACCAAGCCCTTCTGCGCCAATCTGGTTTATATACACTGCTTTGGTCATTGCTGAGACATGACATCATAACGTCACAAATGGTCTTCATACATTTGTCAGTCACGTGGAAGAGATACAGGGCTCTTTTTTTCCAACGGCTAGCGGCGGGATCATACTCACTGTCTGCACAGGCCTCATCGATCTCATCCATTTGACCTGCTATGCAAATTGATTGATCAGCTCCACAGTCTTTTTACTGTCATCGTATCATGATTGTAGTTTTGCAAGCTGGTGGTTTTCATCTTCAGCGTTTTAGCCTTTATGCATCAAAAGATTCAAAAACCCGCAGAACCACGTTTAACGGCGCGTTACCATGGACATGTGATGTAGCAGAGCTTATACATGATTCTATGCCATAAACGGCCATTATTTTCATCGACTCCAACGGCGAACTTTCTCAAACTCCGCGTTTGAAAATTGATCATCATCGAATCCTATACCCCTTTATTATTGATTATATAGCGCTGCATTTCAGGAGAAAACGACCCTCATCTTCGTTTTCGGTCATCCCCCTTCAATGTCTGGTCCCCAAGAGTCCGGTGCTCTGAGGATGAGAATTATAGTTTTTGATTCACTCGCATCTCTTGGAATTTTTTTCAACCTCGCGGTACTGGGGCCTGCTCTGCTATCTACTCTCGTTCACCGACGCAGAACATGGTACAACTTGATCGCTTCCTGGATAATCTACTCCTTCTCCTATCTTCTGGCTTTGGGACACCAAACTGGACCAGAACCTCCTTTCGGCGTTTGTATAGTACAAGCTGCCCTTGTATATTCTGCACCACTGTTGTATGTCGCGGTCGAACACCCGGAACGTCTTTTGACTCATAACTGTCATATCTTGCAGATGCGCTGTCGCTTCAGTTTGCCACACTGTTGACGTATGTTTTTATCCAGACAAGCGATTTGCCTTTGACAGTCTGATTCCTAGTATTATCTCCTCGCTTCTAGTATGATACTTGGAAAGAAACATACCAACCAAAGCCGGGATAGATTAGTGAGCTGATCAGGTCTTTTTCAAAACTTCCAGACGCCAATGCAGCTCATGTACATAATCCCAGTTACGACTACTCCCTTGGATAATATCTGGCGTGGTCTTTTTTCAAGTTCTTTTGGTAAGTGTCTGAGTTTTGCAGCTCTGCTTGGACATCAAGCTAGGTCACTAGCTGGTTAACGATCCATCTTGGGTGAGACTCGATCCGAACCACTTTTATTGCCAAATCAACTTTTTGGCACCGTGAGTACCGCATCTTAGTGTCCCTACGTATCGTCTGTGCTCCAGAGAGCTGATGGGATTCACAGACGCCTAATATGCGCGGTTATCATGATGGCCTGTGCAGCCATATTGTTGCCAGTTGAGAGTACGAATGATGTATATGCTCCAAAATCAAGCCAATACTCACATTTTGACTTAGTATACACTGCCATTCTACTCCACCGTCACTGGAACGCTTTCAGGCGTCTGAATATTCGCAATTCCGATGTCAGCCTTTCGACGTTCGTTCGATTGGCTGTATTTACATCCATTGCGGTGGTTGCGGTAGGGTAAGTTTCTTTCATAGTCGGCAAGTCATCTCCCGAAGCATTTTAACACGTCGATCACTCGTTATGCCAGCATGTCTGCGATCGGAATCTTGAACATCAGCGATACTTCACCAGCCTGGAGTATGATTTTGCCAATTAGTGAGCTGCGGCTGTATGGCCCTATACGTCGAGACTAATTCTGAGCCGTAGTACCTCTATTGGCTGCAGTAGCTTTTGGAACACAAAGTGTGGGTATCATTCCATTTCGGCAAAAAGCCTCAGCATGAGACTCATCAAAGTCTAAGGACATCCTTTCTGTCTATATTTTCTGGAGAAGACGAAAACGGGACCGCACTTTGTCGACAGATAATTTACTACTTGATGCGGAGCAGAGCGGGGTTAAAGCATGAACCATTTTCTGTATATTGCGTTTATTTTCTTCACTTAGACTTGACCTTCCATGTGCGGTCTCTTCAAGTGCTTAGCATGTCTCCCAGTACTTATTGAGATAACTGTCATTTCCCCAAATGTATTTCGATAAGAGTTCAGACTACTGTATTCAATCTATCCCAAGTAAAGCAGGATTTTCTCGAGCACCTCATTTGTAATCAGTATGCGGAACCGATAAAACAACTGATGCTCCCACACTACAGGACTTCTCATGCTCCATACTGTACGTTGATGGCTGATATTCGGTACAGTATAGTGTGCTAACCATTCAAATCTGAACTAATCATCCGGAAGTTTAACCAGTCAAGTACTAACCCACCAGAATATGCCGGGACCATCCGAGAATCCGTGATAGCCCACACCCTATCCCTATTCAGGTTGTCGCTTGGCATACAGTGTCCTGCATTCTTCGAGCATACAAAGGTGTTTGCTCTGAGAATGCAGGAAAACATCACGTCTAGCAGGATATGTATATACTCTGGTCTCAAAGATACCGCTCAATCCAGTTTCACGAATCACAAGGCTCATCAAGTATTCGCATTATTCGAGAGGCTCAAGGACCAGGAACGCATTAACATGCGTTCCAGAACACTGAGATCACGCGCCTTACCGTACACCTAAAAATATGCAAGTATGAATCCGTTTCCTCAAACAGTTGGGGCACTATGGCTTATCTTATGACAATCACGCTGTTGAATCCTCTACTTCTATCTGCATTGATTTTGGCTAAGCTCCTGGTTGTACACGCCGCTAATGTGACTTCTACAGAGAATGTCGTAACCTTGGACTGTGAGCGACACTCGCTGGCTGGCTTCCAATACTACTCATACATGTTTAGATGGGACCTTCGCTGGACTTGTGAACACTTCTACCGGGATTGTCTCCTATCGTGGCGTTCGATACGCAGATGCTCCCATAGG